>WEIT01005229.1:0-22004 GCA_013389985.1 Dryoscopus gambensis
AGGCTGAGACACCCCTACAATATAGCTTTAAAAAAACCATAGAAAGAAACACAAATTCACCTTTGTAATCAGATACCAAAGCTTGCTTTACAAGTTCCTGATTCAGTAACGTGGATAAAGCTGTCATGCTTCACTCTGAGGTAAGAGCACTGCAAATGCCTGAGCTGCAGACCAGCTGCATTTTTGCATGGCACTAGTTTTTCAGCAGATCCCTGTGGGTAGCAGGCATTTTTCAATCATTATCCCAGTTAGATTCTTGGGAAACTTTTATTTTTAATAGCATACTGTAAACAGGTCTCTTACAGTGACTTACTATGTTTTAAACATGTTAATGTATACTATGAGGCCTTGTGCAAAATTAAGTCTCATCATTAGCACTGTTCTAATTTCTCTGGTGTCAAAATAACAGTAGGCGCTGTTGGAAATGTTTGGTAAGTTCTGCAGGAAGCCTGGCTGAATTCAGTACAGAGCTATCATTTTGCTGTTTAGCTGCCATTTATTTAATTGCACGTCAGACTTCCTGGAACCAGCAGAGTGTTCCTTCAGGTACAACTCTCAGGAGCACAGTACAGCAAATATACCAGGGACCCATCACTAACCCATTTGCTATATGTGTTCATAATGTGCCTGCTGAACTCCCCCTCAGAGCATCTGAACGCTGCTGAGATGTAGCACTGACATATTTAGACAGAACTTCTGATGAAAGGCAGAGTGGTGGCAAACAGTACGTTCTGCCCACACGTATGCTGCTGAGGGTACAGAGGACCTCTCAATTCCAGCATAAGTAGCTTCTGATTACAACTGGAATACTTGCTGTTTTCACAGTAAGAAGCATGATACTTTCACCTGCAAATGGCCATACCTGTGTGAGTCAAAATCCACTCTTGACATCCTTCCCTAGCATATTGTAAATAGAAAATAATGGTATGGAATGAATCCTCCTGTTAATTATCACTTAAGTGATAAAACATGAACAGGGCATCACACTTCCTACAGATAACATAGTATCTCTTATTTCATACTATTGCAAGCACTTTTGGGTCACCATGCAGAAATAAATAAGCCATAAATTAAATAACTGACTTCTGTTTGGAGAGTAAGAATTTCCCAAGGACAGTTTATCGGGAAATCCATTTGCATTTCACAGGTCAATGGGCTTCAGAAATGTCACAACTTTAAATAAAATAATCGAAATGAAACTCTGATTATATATTCAGGATGTAGAAAAAGAACTTGATGATAGTTTTATAGGGCCATATTTCTTGAACCCTTGGGAGGGTTTTTAATCTTTTCTTTGTAAATAGCTATAACTGTGACATGGTGGACTTGAAGAGAGATGTCTTATAGTTCAATCACAGTACTTTCTAAGGCCTGTTCTTTAGTTCTTGGGGCTCAGAGCTAACTTAATCTCTGTTCAGTTTCTCATTTCAATTTCTCATCTGTGAAATGGAGATGAAATGCTTCTTATATTTTGGTTTATACCACTTGGTTATGTGGGCTCTGAAGAATAGCAAATTTTTGCTATTTGAACAAGTCTTTTGCTTTGTGGATAATCAACATGCTGTACAATGCAGCCTTGAAATGGAATGAGATTCTTGCAGCTCAGGAAGTCCTTGTGAAGTGAGGAAATTTACTGACAACTGTGGTTCACCATCTTGAAAACTTAAATAAAAATTAGCATAACTATAACATGAGGTACTGATACAGTTTTACTGCCTTATACAGCAGTGCAGCTCAATACACCACATGTGTTTTGTTATTGCAGTTCAACGTGGTTTCCACAACCATATGATCTTTTCCACATGTAGCATGATCAGTGTAAAACAATTTATTTATAGCCTTGCTTCTTGAGTAAATTATTTTCTTCATACTGTAGATAGTAGATAAAGTCAAGTTCAGCACGAGTGGATACAAAACTTAAAAAATAAAAAAATTTGTTACTACAAATTCCTGGATAAGAAGAGAAAATATTCTGAACTTTCTTTATTCTTTTGATCTTCCATTCTTTCTCTATTCCATATGTATTGGTTTTCGAGGGAAAATTCTTTCCTTTTTAACTTAACCTCTCTAGTGAAACGAAGTGCTTTTGGATACTGTTGTGTGAGTTTTGGGGCTAGTGTTTGCCTGTGGCTAACTGGCATGTAAGTTTTGGGAAATGGAATATGCGTTCCTAATTTTGTCTTAATTCTCTTTGTCAGAGTTCAAGACTTCAAAATGATGTTGCCATACTCAAATGGATTGTTTGAATAATAAGACATTGGGGGTATGACACAAAAGTGATTAAAAACCAGGATCCATTTTACAAAAAATGTATCTTATTTCATGAAAAAGACATTACAATATGAATCTCTAATGCAACCAACATAAAGTTCTAGTGTATTAACACAGAATAAACTGGTAGTTCAAGCTGATTGTATGGAAGAAGAATTGGTCTGTTTCAGAAGCTGGACATTTAAAGTCTCATGTTGTCTAAAAGCAAAATAATGTAAAGAAAGTTATGGAATGTCATTGCATATTACCTTAGTATTATGAGAGAAATTTAAAAAAAAAAGGGAATTGATCTTATTAATGATGAGCCTATAATTGGTGATAAGAAATTTCAGAATACAAAATCAAGGGGAACATATGGTTCCTTCCATACAAAGGAGGCAGTGGCAGTAATCATCAAGCAGCTAAATGTATCAGCATTGGGATTTTTTAGATTTCCTATCATGCGTGCTCAAATATGTCCCATTCCAAAATAAACATTGTGCTAAAAAAAAAAAAAAGGTCATTTTTAAGTGTAAAGCAAAATTAAAATCACTTATCAAAATGATCAGTAAATAGAACCTTTATGCTGTGATTTTATTTTTTTTTTTTCAGCACAGACCTGCGTAGGGGACTCCTTCGTATTTTAAGGTGTTGTCAGTCTCGGTGACTGACAACTCGGAAAAAGGAAGGTGACTGTTGCAAACTTTCTGTCTGTGCTGGACTCACCAGCTGTTGCAGTTCTTGCAGGGCTGAAATATTTCACTCACCTCAGTGCTGTTTTCTGAAAGCATTAAAATTAATCCAGACATTTCACTCAGTGAAACCTTCCAGCCAGGAGACTAGTTGACAGCACTACATTTATTGTTTCTTCATACAAATGTTCTAATTTAATAACTTGGAGTCTTACTTTTTTCAGCACCCCAAATGAACATATTGCATATAACAATTTTTCATATGTTTTAGAATCAGCAGACTGCCTGTTAATTGCCTGCAACACTCCCAAATTGGCCATTAGGAGAAAGAACTTCTGCAATACTTTCATTTTCCCCCTTCCCTGTTCTCCATGCCACCAACCCTCAGCTGAGAAATGAAGTGGCAGAATATTTTAATTTTGTGGCACCTTTCACTTCTCCAACTGGCAGGCCAGACATCAACACATTAGGGACCTTGGAAATACTCTTTAAATAATTTCTTCCTCAATTTGTCTATAAAACAAGGTAGTGTCTCGTTAGACACTAGCAGTATCTGCTACGTAACCACACCACTGAAATTTCCAAGAAACATTCCCCATATGTTAAAGTATTCCCTTAGCTTCTGTATTAATAATACAATTTATAATTACATCTCTGCTAATTGAGGATACTGTGCATTGATACAAATGTGATACCTGCTGGAAGTAGATTTTCAGGGCTTTTACAAGATTCACGTAACTCACCTCCTGTCTGCACTTTCCTTCTGCCTTCATTAGCGTATCTGCTGTAACCTTTCTATCACAGCTGTAACTTTTAAGTCACTTTAGGGACAATAACTATTAATGTCCTGTTACCACTTTTCTTGGCTCTACAGTAATTTTTCTAGAAGAATGCATCTTGGCTGAGGTAGCCTGATTTCAGTGCATGCCTCCAATACATACAGAGTTACTGTTGTTAGCATCTGTTTGCAAAAAATACAATCAACAAACATCCCTCTTGGTATAGAGAATATTATCTCCTGACCATCAGGAGACATCAGCAACTGCTTCCTCTCACCCTGCAAATGAACTACTTTAAATCACGAAGAGTTTTGCAGCTGACACAGTTTTTCCCAATACACCTACATTTCTACCATGTCTGACACTCCCACAGACAAAATAAAAATGTGTATCTGTAAAAAGGAAACAGGGTTCTCTTGGGTTTTTTTTACCCCAAGTGGTTTAATTAACCCCTTTTTTCTGTCATACTGAAAAATGACTTTATAATTTTAGTGGAAGTAAAATGGCAATTAATGTGTTCAGGCAATTTTATGTTCAGCAGTCTGATGCTACAGTACAGAAAGTGGCGGCACTGAGTCTCTGAATCTGGAGACAGCCACATGGAGCCTGTTTATAATTACATACCTAACTGATAGTCACATGAGTCACATAGTTTGGCCTTCATGTGCGTACTCTCTAGCTATAGTGGACTTGCAGTGTGAGGCAGAGACATGCTCTCTAGTAACAATGTGCTGTTTTATTTCTGATTTTATTTTTTCAGAGGATCCAGCATTAAAGTGCAAATATCAGTAGAGTAAATTCCCAAGAAGGTTCCTCTAAACTATAATACAGAAATTTGGTGGAGTTGTGCACTCACAAAAACACATCTGCACCTTTCTGAGTGTGTGATATTTGATCCTTGCAAATTTCCTTGCTTCCCATGGCTGAAAAGCGGACAAAGGCAAGTATTTGCCCTCTTGTAGTTGCATATTAGGGATGGTTCTTGGGAATCAAACTTTTCTGTGTATTTGCAGTAACATCCATATTAAATAGTCACACCCAGATGTTTCAAGAAAGCTGTAGCCAGCAAGGAACACCATGGTTGTAACTCAAATGCCTTTGTTAGTTTACAGTACCAGTTGGATGCAACTGGACTGTACTAGTACACCTTCCTGGTGAGCACCGTTAGTAGAACATATAGAACTTCAAGTTAAAAATTGTTTAATATTTGCTTTAAAAGATCCATTTGTCAGTTGCTGTTTTGGTTAGAACATTCACACACTGGGTCACTGCTATGGCCTTCAACTCTTAACAGCTCAGACACTTCTGTGTGTAAGTGTGGCAGTGGCTCAGCCTACTTTTAGGCTGCAGCCCCGCACTGCCAATCAAATCCTGGCCATACAGTGGGTGGATTTTCCCGCCTCAGACAGTGGGTCTGAGGGGGGTTCCATGGGCGGCACAGAGGTATAGGCTGCAGCCCACTGGGTGGCACCCTGAAGATTGTTCTTCCCCTTGGTCTGGAAAGTTCTGTTAAATTCGGCTCTTCATCGGTTCTGTGTTACAAGTCCCGCCTCCCAAATTCCCTCATGGGATTGTATCCCAGTTGTATCCTCCCCTCTCCCTGTACCTCACTGGTTCCCCTTCTGTTACCACCCCCCTTGAAAAAGGTGCTGCCCCGCCCCATTTCGGTGCCATTCGGTTCCTGGACCCTCCAGATTAAAAGCTTATTTGGAACACCACACCTGTGGCCCTTCCTGCCTCCTTTGTCCTTGGGGACGCTCCAGCCTAACACCAGGCTATCTGGCGCAAGCCCCCCGGCGAGGGGAAAGCGCGTTTACTACCTGGCTCTGTGGCTCTCCGCCGCGTCCCTCCTCTGCTGCCTGCCGTGTGGCAAGGACGCTTTTGGAGGCACTGCCGCGTTGCCTCTGTCCTTCGGGCACGGCCAGAAAAACCCGGACAGCGCCATGTAAGATTAGGGTGAATTAGACAGTTTGAGCGTGAAAGTGTTAAACCTACTTGAGTACTGTTTTTCAGCTTCTTTGCTTTAAGGTAAGACTTTGAAGTCCCTTAGGGCTTTGGATATCTTCACAGCTGAAGGCTCCAGAAAATTTCCAGGGAACATGTTATGTGTTTTATCCTTCTCATAGTGAAAACCCCTGTTTTTGTTACATTTACATGGAATTTTTGGTGTATCAGTGTATCCCCTTTGCCTCCTGTCCTGTGACAAGGAACCACTAAGAAGAGTCTGGTTCCAATCAGCTTTACTCCCCCATCGGGTATTTTCATATGTACAAAAATAATTTGTAGAAATACATATATATATTTAATATTCAACATCTATTTATGTATTAAATATGTATCCATATCCCACCTGAGCCTTCTATTCTCCAGACTGCACGATCCCAGCTCTCTCAGCCTCACTTCATAAGAGAGATGCTTCGGTTCCTTGATCATCTTGGTGGTCCTGCCCCAGGCTTGTTTCCATATGTCCACGTCTTTCTTTTTCTGGGGAGCCCAGAAAGGGAACCAGGAATCTGGGTGTGTCGCGCAACATGCTTCATACTGCAGATAGTTGAGACTGACCATGCAATTACATCAGACATCTCCCTCAACATTCCTGGATGCCATCCACCAAGGACTTATGTAAGTCTGTGTTATAGATTAAATAGTTAAATTGGTTTTTGCATAGTTGTTACCTTGGGATATTGTTTAATTAGACAATTAATGTAATTAAGAGTTAATGAATTTAGTTGTACCCCATTTAATAGTTAATGATTTAAGAATTCTGTTATCAAAAAGTTAAGAATTACATCTGTACCCCTTGCTAGAAGGTTAAAAACCAATCCAAGTTCCTCACCCCTAGTTATAATGTTAAAAATAAGTTAATTAAAAGTTCTGCTCAATGTTAACAGTTGATATGTTGTATGAAAACACTGTTTAAGTCAAAATATTTGTTTTGTGATATTTTTATTTGAAGTTAATAATTGTTTCCAAGAACTCCTATTTCAGAGACAGTCTGAGTTAAGCCCCAATATTAGAGGACCAGAGCTATTCTTAGCATACCTCCAACGGTCTGTAACGTGCATCCATGGCAACGATGCATACTAATGAGGGACTGTTCCCGCCACTGCACAGAGTTGACATCATCTACTTTCAACCGCTGGCAACCCACGAGCCATTGGCCAGAAAGAGCTTATGTCACCACCAAGCCATCCAATCAGGAAAAGCCAAAGAGGTGGACTGTGGGCAGACTGGAGGCGGTGCTGAGCGTCCAGAAAACCGATAAAAGACTGAACTTACCGGAGTCGTGGTCCTTTTTCTCGTAGGCTACCCACTTGAAAGACCCAGTGCTGTCGGTCAGTCAGCCTCCCTGCTTTGGGACTTTACTATTCACACTGACAGCACTGACTGGTAGCTGTGCTTGGGCTCATTGCCCTTTGGGACTCAAGAGTCTCTGATTCCCGCCCCGGGATTTTATACTTTTTATTTTCTCCTTTATTTTAATTAACCCAATAAAAATTATCTTTTTAAGATAATTTTTGAAGCTATCCTTATTTATCACAGTCTGCTTTGTTTAAATGTTCCCTAGTGTGAAGACTCTCCTCTACTAAGAGAAAGCCTTCCTGGTTGCAGACTTTCTCTGGGGTTTCCAGGGTCTGGGATTTCCAGAGACTGACTCTAGTAGCTAATACCAAAGGAAAGAAGTCATTGAGTACATTAGCCTACTCTGTATTTTTGTCACCAGGTTCTCTGCCCTGTTCAGCAACAGGTCCACTTTTTCCCTGGCTGCCTTTTTGCTGCTAGTGTACCTACCTGTATGAGGGCTTCTTGTTGTCCTTCATATCTCTCGTGAGATTCAGTTCCATACGGGCTTTAGCTTTCCTAAACTAATCCCTCCAAGCTCAGATAGTATCTCTATATTCCTCCTAGGTTACATACCTTTGCTTTCATCTCTTGAACACTTTGGGGTTTTATCTGAATTTAGTCAGGAGTTCTCCAGTCATCCATGCAGGTCTCTTTCCAACTTTACTTGACTTCTTATATGTTGGTATGGATCTTTCTGGAGCTTGACTATCAGCAAGCTCTTGTGGACCTCCTTTCTCTTCGTGACTATATTCCATAGGATTCTTCCAAAGAGATCTCTGAACAGGCCTACATCTACCATCCTGAAGCCCAGGGTTAAGGTCCTGATTTTTGCTCTGTTCTACTCTGTCATGCTTCGGAAGTTCTCTGTCTCATGGTCACCCTAACATTCCCAGCCAGTCCTTCCTTGCTGTCAGTAGGATGTCTAATATTGCTCCTCCTTGTGTTAGCTCCACAGGAACTCGTCAACAATACCCTACAGAAACCTCCTGAACTGTTTGTGCTCTCCTATGCTTTTCTTGCAGATATTAAGGTAGTCATAGTTCCACGTGAGGATTGGGTCATGTGACCATGTGAGTTCTTACAGTTGTCTAAAAGCCTCTTCTACCTCATATTCCTGGTCAGGAGGGCTACAACAGATTTCCACAATGCCACCCATGTTGCTCTGCCCCCTAATCCTGCCCTTCATCTACGTAGGAGGTTGAATAACAAATCTGAAAAGTTTGTGTTTTCTGAGTAGGTAAATGTTACAAGCTGCACTGCCAGTCTGTTCACGGATATGTTTCTGTTATTTTGGTTTGACTTTCTGGCTTTGCAATTTCAGCATCTAATTATTGGGCTTGGGAGGAGAGAGATGGCAGATGTGTCATTTCTGCTAAACTGGAGGAGGAACCTGAGCAAAGAGAGGCTTATGAATCCAGACATCTGTTCAAACAGAAATTGAGTGGTTTCTCTTTTGCAAAAATTTTCAAAAACATTTAGTTATATGACAGGCCTTGGGTTTTCTTCTAAATTGTTCTAGTAAATATAGAGTCAAACAGCACTGATCAATGGTTCAGATTGGTTCTCATAAAAAGCATGACCTTGCATTTATTACTGAAATTTTTTCTGCTAGCCTGGGTAGCTTCTGCAAAGTCTTATTAAATATTGACTAACTTGCTTCATGTTGCTGTTTCTGGCATCTCAGTTTTACCCCTGCTTTCAGAGTTTAATCTATATTTTTATAACAAAACCAATCACAGCAGAGATGCATGGATTACTGCATTCTGATATTTTTGCCAAATTGGAAAAATGACCATTCATTCCCACCGTGATTTCCTGGCTAAATGCATAACCTCAATGAATTCAATGACAGAACTCCTCTCACCTCCGTAGCATTCAAATTTCACCACCTCTTTCTAGTCCATTGCAGCACTTTAGGAACTCCATTGTGCAAAGGAGCTTATCAAAATCTGTTGGAAGTCCAGATAAATTACATCAAGTGTTATTCCTTTAGATATATTCAGAAGACTTTGTGGTTTTGGTATTTTTTAATTAGGTTCTTTTTCTCCCTTTCAAGCAAAATACTTAAATGCTCATTGTCAAAGAAATAATTTAATCTTCCATTTTCTTAGATAATTTAAAAAGAAAAAAATGCCAATATTGAAATGTGAGTTCTGTGCTCTCTCAGCAGTTTGTCTATCCCTGAGTTACCTGGAACTTGCTTGTATTTGTCTGTTTCTTCTGTGACTCCATTTGTTTCATATTCCCCACATGGTACAAAACATTTTTTGGTGTGTACAGAACAGATGCTGCTTTCAAGCTGATTCATGGCCAGCTTTCAAGGGGGTTGTGAGGGAAACTTCTCCTGCAAACTTTATGATGACACCTCTGCTGCACAGATTGCAGATTTCAGTGCAGAATCCTGTTTCTTTACGCCTGTCAGAGGGGATCTTGCACTGAACACCATTTATGTTGTATGAGAATGGATTCTTCATTAGACATAGCAAATGTGTGTAGGTATTTCTCAGTTTCCAGGTATGCACCATGTTGGGTGCTGAATATGGAGCCATCAGCCTGAGTGGCTTGTAAATCAATGAGATTTACAGTCCTCTTCCTCCTCCACTTCAGAATTTGACTACAGTGGTGAGGCTCTGGATCTAGAAGGCCAGACAGCTAATGAGATGGGGGAAAAGTCTGGGATGGAGTGGTATCCTTAAGCAACACCACCTATACCCCGCATCGCATCCTCCTTTGTCAAGAGGTAAAAAAGGGTAGTTGTAATAGGACACTCTCTTCTAAGGGGGATGGAGGGTCTGATATGCAGACCAGACCCAACTCACAGGGAGGTCTGCTGTCTCCTGAGGGCTCAGATAAAGGACATCACTGGAAAACTCTCCAGTCTAGTAAGGCTCTCTGATTATTACCTGCTATTTGTTGTTCAAGCTGGAAGTCTGGAACTAACAAAGAGAAGTGTGAGAGCAATCAAAAGAGACTTCAGGGTCCTGAGATGATTGGTAATAGGATCAGGATCACAAGCAGTGATTTCTTTGATCCTTCCAGTAACAAGGAGTAATACTGATAGAAATAGGCAGATCCATCAGGACAATACATGGCTCTGAGATTGGAGTAATCAGAAAAATGTTGGGGTTTTGTCCACGGGATGATCTACTCAGCACCTGGTCTACTGACACCTGACAGGATAAACTCATTTCAGAGGGGAAAATTAATTCTAGCACAGGAGCTAGCAGGGCACATTGACAGAGCTTTAAAATAGCTTGGAAGGGGGAAAGGGGAAAAACCAGGCTCTCCTATGATGAACAATGGGATTATGTGCCAAAACTTGACAAAATGGGCACTAATGGGGTCCCTCAATCTACCTCACAAGGTGTTGCACCACAATGGCAATGCACCACACTTGAGATGCTTCTACAATAATGCAGGCAGCATAAGGAACAAATGGGATGAGCTTGAAACTTTGGCCCAATCCCATACATATGATATAACTGGAATAGGGGAAACCTGGTGGGATGAATCCTGGGGTGCCATGGTGGACACTTACAGACTCTTCAGAAAGGACAGGTAGGGCAGAGGTGGAGGGGTGGCACTGTATGTGATAGAAGGGTTAGAATGTACGGAGCTCACAGTTGGCAATGGCACGGTTGAGAGCCTTTGGGTAAGAATCAAGTTGTAAACAAATAATGCAGATGTCACTGTGGGAAACTAGTATAGACCTATAGGCTGAAAGAGGATGCTGATGAATTAATCTTTGAAGAACTAAGGGACACTTCTTATGAGGGAGCCTTTGTTCTTATGAGCAACTTCAGCTTGCCAGAAATTAACTGGAAGCATCACACAGCTGATACAACCCAGGCCACAACACTCTTAAAAAACCGTGGTTTTATGGAATGTGCTGGTCCTAAGGGAGCCAATTTGGAAAGATGCCCCCCTTGATCTACTTCTTGTCAACAGAGAAGATCTCATGAATGAAATGGAAGTTGGTGGACATCTTGGACATTATGACCATGAAGTGGTTGAGTTAAAAATCTCTCTTGATAGAAGAAAAAGTGCCAGCAAAACCTCAATTCTGGACATGAGGAGGGCAGAGTTCAGGCTGATCAGGGAACTGGTGAGTAAGGACCCTTGGGAAAATGTGTTGGCAGATGCTAGGGTCTATCAGTCCTGGCCACTTGTTAAACATCTCCTGCACAGGAGCAGGAAATTTCCAGATGTTGCAAGTCAAGCAGGTGAGGCAGGAGGTCAACTTGGCTGAACAGGAGTCTTCTCTTGGAAATAAGGCAAAAAGTAAGGTATATGCCCAGTGGAAGCAAGGTCAGGTGACATGGGAAGAATACAGAGATACTGCTTCCCACTGTAGGAAGAAAATTTGTGTGGCCAAAGTGCAGTTGCAGTTGAAGATGGCCATAACTGTGGAGGACATGAAAAAGAATTTTTTTTTTTCCAATTATATTAATGGCAAAAAGAAGTGTAGAAATAACATTAGCCAATTACAGGATGAGGATGGTAACCTCACAAACAGGGACAGGGACAAGGCAGAGATATTTAATGCATTCTTTGCCTTTGTCTTTAACACGGATGGCAGACTAAGGGCGTCTCAGTGCTCTGAGCTGGAGGACCATGACTTTGAGAATGATCAGCTCCCAGTTGACCCTGACATTGTGCAGGATCTGCTGCTCCATTTGGATCCCTGAAAATCTATAGGGCCTGATGGGATTCATCCAGGAATCCTCAAAGAGCTTTCTGATGTCATTGCAAAACTTCTTCTGATGAAGTGAGTGGTCTTTGGAATCCAGAGAAGTTCCAGCTGACTGGATGCTGCCAAACATTGTCCCTTTTTTCAAGAAGGGCAAGAAAGAGCAGCCCAGAAGCTATAGATCTGTCAGTCTCACTTCAGTACCTGTTAAAGCTATGGAGAAGATTATTTTGGGAGGTATTGAAAAACACCTGAAGGACAACACAGTCACTAGGCTAGCATGGCTTCCTGAGAGGAAAGTCATTCTTGTCAAACCTGATTTCCTTTTATGACAAGGTAACCCACCTAGTTGATCAAGGGGAACCAGTGGATGTAATCTTTTTGGATATCAGTAAAGTTTTTGATATTGTCTCCCTCAGGATCCTTCTGGACGAAACATCCAGCACACAGCTGGATAAACACATCACAGGATGGGTGAGCACCTGGCTCATGGGTCAGGCACAAAGGGTTACAGTGAATGGGGTGACATCCTCAGCCCTGTGCTCTTCAGCATCCCATGGACACAGAACTGGTGTGGACACTAAGTAATTTTGCAGATGATCCAAAACTGGGAGGAGACAATGACTCCCTTGAAGGAACAGAGGCCTTGCAGAGACATCTGAATGGATTAGAGGGCTGGGCAATCATTAATTGTATGAAGTTCAACAAGGCAAAGTGCTGGATTCTGCATCAGGACTGGGCAACCCGGAATACAGAATGAGATGATGGAGAGCAGTGACACAAAGAGCGACCTATGGGTCCTCGTCTGTGGCAAGTTGAACATGAGCCAGCTGTGCCTTGGCAGTAGGAGGTCCACCCATGTCCTGAGGGGCATCAGGCACAGCATCGACAGCTGGGCAAGGGAGGGGATTGTCCCACTCTGCTCTGCACTGGGGCAGCCTCACCTCGAGTGCTGGGGCAGGTCTGGGTGCCACAGTATAAGAGAGACATGGAGGTCTAAGAGAGTGTCCAAAGAGGGGGCAGTGAAGATGGTGACGGGCCTCGAGGTGAAGATGTGTGAGGAGTGGCTGACGTCACTTGGTCTGTTCAGCCTGGAGGAGACTGAGGGGAGACCTCACTGCAGTTACAACTTCCTTGTGAGGGAAAGAGGAGGGGCAGACACTGATCTCTTCTCTGTGGTGAGCAGTGACAGGACTGAAGGGAATGGCCTGAAATTGCATCAGGAGATATTTAGGTTGGCTATCAGGAAAAGGTTTTCCACCCAGAAAGTGGTTGGGCACTGGAACAGGCTCCCCAGGGAAGTGGTCACAGCACTAACCCTGACAGAGTTCAAGAAGTGCTTGGACAACACTCTCAGGCACATGGAGTGACTCTTGGGGCTGTCCTGTGCAGGGCCAGGAGTTTGACTCAATGATCCTTGTGGGTCTCTTCCAACTCAGCTTAATCTATGATTCTCTGAAGATGGGACAGAGAAAAGGGGGGAGAAGAAAAAATACAACTGAGATGAAACCACCTGAGCTTAAACAGCAGCTCAGTGTCAGACTGGGATCCCAGAACTTGGTTTTGACACCTGCTCTTGCATCTATCTTTGCTGCACTGTGCCTTGTTCTAAGTGTGGGAGACATCCAATTTATTTGGACCTTTTCTCTAGGAACCAGATTGTTTAGTATGTATATGCTCCTAGAGAGTATTTTTCTCATCTAAGACCCTCATGATGGTTTTTGTCCACTTTTTCTTTCTTTTCCCTGTTCCTCTCTCCTCTTTACTTGTTGTATTGCTTGTTGATGGTATTTGGGTATTTTACTGATAGGTGTATCAATTACACAGGAAAGAGATATATTGGCCCTCCATTTGCCTGTTCAGCCTTGTAAAAGGACAAAGAATTCTACTGTATACTTTCTCCTAATAGAACTTCACCAGCTCTGTATTTATCTTCAAGCTGTGTCACCTTTAATTTATCATGCATTCATAGTGAAGTCTTATGTGTCTGTGATGCAACTTGGTTATTTTTGTTGTTTATACCTTGTTCCAGCATGCCTGTCTAAAAGCATTATTATAACATTTTTTGCTATTACATGGTAATGCTATAAATTCCCCACTTTAGATTCCTGCTGGTAGATAGGCTGACCTCAATGTGTTCTTCAGGTTTTTCTACTTATGTATGCCAAAGGACTCTACATACTCTACGGCAGTTACTGTATTCTTTGTCACCAATTTGTCATGTTGAAGAGGCTTTCTTTTCACAAGTGAAAAATGCCCATTCCTATAAAATAACCTCCTTTCAAGTATCCCCAGTTTCCAGTCCAAACCAAGGTGGCTAATGTGTTAGAAATGTAGCCCATTATACTCTGAAATCCACTGTTCAAAGTACAGAACTGTCTTGTTACACAGACTCTGGACTGTGTTATTTTTATACTTAAAACTTTTTTGGAATTTGGGCACAGCATAATGCTCATGTAAGAAGTGAAATCTCCCAAACAAGATGACCAAAACCTGCATGGATGGCAAGAGGAGCCTCTGCTGTAAGGCCCCCTCCAGGGCTGTTCTCAGGAGATACCTCCCAAAGCATTTCTGGGCTCAGTTTTTGTACTCTAGCTTGCTGATTGTTATTCTGCATAAGGACCCCAACACAGGCATTCCTTATTGGTATCCCTCAGTACAGTCAATCTGAACCACAAGCAAAAACCATTTTAACTACTTCTGTACAAACGACTCTCCTATGTGATCATTTCTGTATCAGCAAACAGTTTCAAAATACTTTTGACAAATATTTTATCACTGTTCAAACTGACCAGATTTGCAGCAGGGACCACTGAGGGTAGTCTGGCTAGTCTCTGGTAGTATCAGTCATTCTCCAGGCTGAGTGTTACACTCAGAAGGAGTCTCCAGAATCATCTAAAATTTCCATCTGGAGGGCTTCTGCACAACCTGCTTGGGTTGTGAATTGTGAAGGTGGCCAGCAGTCCAGAGAGTCACTCTGTTCCAAGTGTGTCCACTGTCTTCAGCCAGATCATCTTCCAACCTCTGCTGATCACCTTGTGTGGATGTCCTGTGACGCTGGTAGTAGGTTGCCCGGGGTCTGCACAGCATCTAACAGCCGAAGGTGTCCCGGGGGCAGGATCTGGCTGATACAGTGTAGTAGAGCTGATGCCAGCTCCCTCCTGAGGAGCAGACTGCAAACGATGTAAAAGTAGTGCTGGTAAAGGCAAGGGATGAGAGAGGGCGTCTCTGCATGGCTCCAAACTTTTATTCCAAGTGAAGCATGTGAACAGAAGAGTGGAAGAGCGGAAGAGGGGGGGAAAAAATCCGTACAGCTGTTTTTGTACAGGGGTGAAAAGAGGCTGAATAAAGGGTTACAACCAATGGGGTTTGGTAAATTGTGGGGTGAGAGGGGAAAACATCCAATGGGACAAACTCGGGGGAGGATTCTATTTGAATTAATGAATACAACAGAACTTTCCAGAAATCATACATATTCCATAAGAGATATGCATAAACATAAGGTCATACATAAAACTGGGTGGGGGAACCTTGAACCTATAACAGAACAATATGCAAAATGCAGTTCCCAGGGGAACATGGGAACTTGCTGTAACCACAAAGCTAGACTCCAGTGCCCTGGGTGCTTGTCCACTAAGAATTTGTTGGTATGGGCATTGTGGCCACTGCCACAGGGACTGCAACAGTCCTGTGCTGCTCTCAAATTAACTCAGGTGTACTTGGGTGTACCACACGCACAGACTGATAATCAGCTGCACCACAGATGACAGATATCACTAAATGTCAGGTTTGATTTTTCATACCTGTATTTCATTTCCAGTTTAAATTCCACAGGTCTGGACATGACATTTTAATTAGAATCATAATCTTTTCTTTTTCTGTGTCTGTGCCATATCTTGACTTCATATGAGGAACCATTTAGAAGGAGTAGTTAGCTGCTATTTTGAAATAGCCTTGTGGGTGTTTATGGTTTTTCCATTCTATGTAAACATTGTTGTACTCCAGACTTGCCAGAGGCATCATGGTATTTGAAATTTGTCTGTCTCTGATTTAATCTTAGCCCATTTTTCACATTTTATTTTTAGATTCTCATTTGGCATATGTGATCCCTCATCCGTTTTAGTCAGAACAGGACTCTTCTATCAATATCCACAGAAAATTTTTCTTCCTCCAGGATTATGCAAGCCTTTAGCAGTGAACGTGTTCTCTCATAGTTTATTACTATGGGTGTATTGTTTTCCAATGTGAAATGACACACATTTCAATAGAAGCTGTATTTCTGTAATATACAGTGAATTCTTTCCTATCATTTGTGTCTTCTTTCAACTAAATTTATTGCAGCATTGCTTGGGTTTCAAGGGATTCTGCATTCAAACATTTTTCTAGCAATACCTTTTCTTGGGAACTGACAGTTGCGGGAGGGCTTTCTTTTCAGTATTTCATATCTAGCTGAAAAGGTAAGCTAAATAGGCTGTTTGGTTGTGGTGTTTGTTTGTTTTTTCTTTCCAATGAAAATGAGGATGCTCACTGATATTGCTAGACTTGAGTAGAAAAGCAGCTGATTTATTAAACAATATTGTGTGCAGTTTTGGTCACCACAATATTGGAAAAGCATTAAGCCATTAGAGAGCATCCAAAGGAGGCCAGTGAAGATGGTGAAGGGCCTTAGGGGGAAGCCATATGAGGAGAGGCTGTGGTCACTTGGTCTGTTCAGCCTGGAGGAGACTGAGGGGAGACCTCACTGCAGTTACAGCTTCCTTGTGAGGGAAAGAGGAGGGGCAGACACTGATCTCTTCTCTGTGGTCACCAATGACAGCACTCAAGGGAATAGTCTGAAATTGCATCAGGAGACATTTAGGTTGGATCAGGAAAAGGTTTTTCACCCAGAGGGTGGTTGGGCACTGGAACAGGCTCCCCAGGGAAGTGGTCACAGCATCAACCCTGATAAGAACTCAAGAAGTGCTTGGACAACACTCTCAGGCACATGGAGCGACTCTTGGGGCTGTCCTGTGCAGGGCCAGGAGTTTGGCTCAATGATCCTTGCGAGTCTCTTCCAACTCAGCTTAATCTGTGATTCTGTGACTACCGACTTCTTCCAAATCTGTACAGCAATGGAGCTCTGTGCTTCATGAACAAGATTTTGGCACCCTGCCATGATCTAGGCACCTAACACTGTGTTATTTTGTCCCTCTGTAGTTTTCAAAATTTCTACACACCTGTGGCAGCGTGAGGTGGTGGTGAAGTGCCGCAGCCTTCCCAGAAGCATACTCTGTCAGAGCCAGCTGCTTCGGCGCTGGGGGCCAGCGGAGATACAGACACACACACACTCCCGCTGGAGAGGGGGCACATGCACACGCACATGCACACATACAAGGTGGTGATCAGTGGCAAGGAGGCAGGAAGGGTCTTCTCTATGGGGTTCCAACGACAACCTTTATAGAGGATCCAGGGACAGAAGACAAAATGGAGGATGGGGGTGGGGGGTACAAGCTTATATATGGGGCAAGGAGGGCAGGCAGAGCATCAGATGCAATGGCCTGAGGGTAGGGAGGCGGGGTAAGGGTACAACAGCCAATGGGGGAACAGGAGGGGAGGAGCAGTGGGATAGAAACCAATGGGAGAACCGGGCCAAAAGAACTTTCTAGGTAGCAGCCAAACAGGGGGTAAAGGGAAGGACGCCAATGGGCCGATCCAGATACAGAAAGTACATACATTAGAATAATGAAAACAATGAGTCTTGTGAGGCTCCTCAGTGTCACCACAATCTAGAGGGATGTCTTGGCCTTGGGGCCGTCGCACCAGTGGACTTTCTTTGCCCTGGTGTTTGCTGGTCCAGCCACAGTGGCCTTGCACACTGCAACATACAGCCATCTCCTATTTATTTGTTTTTTGCAAACTCCTTTACAAAAATAGAAAAAGAAGAATTTACTGGGTAAGTATTCTGCTCTTTTAAGTCTTTGCAATGCTCTGAAATTCTGGAGCAAGTCTAGTCAGCTGGATCTGCCTGCTGCACTGCCCTTGCATAGAAAAATCGTCATTTTAGGCTTTTAAATAGGGGCTTATCTCTAAATGACAGGATACATTCTTGCCCAAGCACCTCACCCATTTGCCCACTGTACCTCTTTTGTGTCATTGCTTCTGGAGAAACAATTCATTCCCATTGATTCATCCTTGTTGCAAGCAAAAATGCTAGCATAAATAATACATACTTCAGTAAAATTCCATGGTTTTGAGTTCTTGACTGCAGAACTGAGAAAAATGAAAAAAACGCAACAAAAAGGAAAAGTAAGGATATGAGGTATAGTCTTTCAAGATACTTGACATTTTCCTTGTGTACTACCATGGGTCTTTCAGACCCATCTTACTCATGGGGTCTGATGACTAAACTGGTGATGTGCACATGGTGCTTTTCCTCTGAGCTTATGATGGGGAACTTGGCCCTTTTGTTTCCAGGGAACCTCACTGTTTTCAAGGAAAATGAAACTTTGTGACAAGAATACACCCACTCAATTAATATCTAATTTATAGACCTTATTGTACCAAAGTTGTCTTCATTTATTTAGACTCAGAGGATGTAAATGAGGCATGTGAGAATGATTCTGCTTTGATTTACATGAAGACTGTTCATTCATGTTCGTCTTTTCTCAGAGAGTCAATTAAATTTCAACTCTCAGAAGACCCTCTGAATTTATACCAGATTACACCATAAGTTATCCCTGTATTGAAGAATGTCTACACACCAAATATGCACCATAATAAATGTCTGGAGGTATGGAATGACTATGCAAATGAAGAAAATTCTGTTCATTCTTACCCGTAACAGGTACTGCAAAACATCATGATTAATCAGAAATAGTAGTAAGAACAAGAACAATACTCCTAGACGCTTAAATGTAGTGCAGCCTTCTTTGTTTCCTCTAGATACCACTAGCAATAGTGCAGACATATATTCAGCATATCTTACAGACTTGCACAAGTCATGATGCAGGTAGCTTCTTATTTGCTATGCTTACGTGCTGACATGCTGAAAGGTTGAGGGCATTCTTCTTATTATATTTATAAAAAAGCTCTTCACCCAAAATGTGGCCTAATCGGAGGCTTTCTCCCCATCTCACATATTCCTGAAACTGCTCTACCGTTTTGTTCTCACAATCACAGGAAGTATCCTTTCTCATTACTGAGATGATTAAGCTTCTGATCCACAGTTTTCCACAAAAAGGGATAAAATTTAATCTTGTTCACTTCACTGACCCAAGCTTAAAGTGTCTGCAACTGTCGAACACTGAATGAAGGACGGGTCCTGTGTTAGTCTTCTCAGAGCAGTGAATTTCCCTCTTAGTGCTTCACGGGTCCCAGAGAAGTCACTTACACTGACTGGTAATGGCAAACTTCACTAGACCAACCGTGCAACCATAATAAATATAGCTTGAGTTAATTTTTGTGTGTGTCAAACTGCTACACTGCACAGCAAAAATGACTTTAGCATATTAATAAGACAAAATGAGAGCAATGCAGAGTCATCCTATTACAACCTTCTTGACTGTAACATCTGAGAGGTGTCAAATGCCATTCTCTCTGCACGCTTAAAAATCCTTTTATGCTGCTATAGCTTTTCAAAGAAAATAAGCTACATTTGTCAGAAATAAATAAAAAAAACAGGATGCAAATCTGTTTGATGTTACTGCTGCGTTGACCTGCAAGTAAGTAAGGGAAGGCATATAATTTCATATTACTCTTTTAACCAAAGCAGCTAAGATAACAAAATATTTTAAGTAATGAACATGCCTGAGATGAAAAGAGGAGAAGCACTGTGAAAAAAAAATCTGGTATGTAGAAACCCAGTCTTATGATATTTTTCTTAATAGCCAAACAGCTGTCAAAGGACTGTTTGCCATAAGCTTATAAAAGCAAAAATGTTCTAAAAACTCATAAACTTTATTAATATTATAAACACATCTACATGGTATGAAGACTAAAATATCTAAAATTAAAGACTCACTAATCCTAAAGTACCTTATTTTCAGAATGTCAAATCTCTTACTTGGACAAAGTCTGATTCAGTAGCAGGAAAATTACTGATTTATAATAGCCTTCCTCAAGATCTAAGGGACACTTTTAATTTTTTTCCCTCTCTCTTTATGGCAGGCTTGTGATAATTTAAGTCCCTCATTTGCATTAAAATATCATTCTGTAGCTTTGTTTCTAAGACAGTTGGTTCAGGCAAATGGTAAAAAACCCAAACCCAACCAACCTGCAGCTTTTGCTTAGAGCAGCATGTAAGAGGACACAGGTAGAAATGTTCATGGTTCTGTCTTATAATTATGTATGTTTAGCGTGTTATTATGTGTACTTGTTCCTTTTGACTAGGTTGTTGTTTTCCTAGGCCTAGAGGTACACTCTAACAGGAAGAGACTCATCTGAAGTAGTGCTGAGCACCCACAGATCCACCCACAAGCCTCTTCTGACCAGCAATTATGGTACAGGTTTGAACTCTTTCTACAGAACTGTACTAAATATGGTTGGCAGTATTTTTCTTCCTACAACAGAATTCCTCCTATTAAGGTCCACTTTCATTTTGTGCCCTTTACAGAATAAAATCCAAGCCTTCAAGCATAGCTTTTAATATTTCACAAATGTGCTCCTCTTTCTTCTCAGCTCTTTTTCTAGCTATGAAATAACAGCAGTAATAAAAATGGCCCCTGGCATTCCCTTGAAATTTCTTGGCATTCAATGCCAAAACCTAAATTCCCACTGCCCCTCTCATTTAGAGTCACAAACTTAAATTTATAAAATCTTTATTGCCTGTTAAGGGATATGAAATCTAAATGTGTTCATTTTAAAAAAAATTCTGTATGAAAAAATATGCTAACCTGTATTCCAACAGCTAAGCTGGGAGAGTTGAAGTTTTGATATATTAGGTTTATTTTCACTAGAACCTTCTATACTTTCTTCTCTTTTTACTCTGTTTCTGTATGTATTTTCTTTTCCTGCACTAATAAACCTTCAATTGACACTTTTTTCTTTCTTCCTTTTGCATTGTGGAAAAGTCCACAAAATTTAAATTTTATGTTACCTCAATGATACAGTAGAATTTCAAAAGAGATTCATAACTCAGCTACATAAACACAGAGAAAGAATTTACGATATTTGAAGGAAAGAAAAAGGACTCTATTTGCTATTCAGGTGTGGGGTTATTTGTTTTTTTTTAATTTATGTGGTTGCTGTTTTCTTTTTTAATATATAGTTTCATACAATCTCCATTGTGTTCAGTGGAAACTTTTCATTTAGGTGTTTCATTATCCACACTTACACGTAAATAGAAGTTCTTCATAGTAGAGTTTACATTTCAGTCCTATTTTAACATACGCACTAGATTTTGTTAAAACAGTTTCTCCCTTTGTCAGTAAATTTTGGTCTATAAGATCTGATTTATGCTTGTCCTTTCTGCCAGTCTAAGCCAAGTCTCTCTTTTTTGCTCTTTGATAACTTAGATCTATTGACTACATAGTACATTGTCTTCGACAGGACATACAGGAGCAAGAATGAGCTCTGAAAGTCAGGCTGTCATAATGATTTACATAGTTAGCAGACACTATGCTTATTTTTTTCATTAGCAGCTTTCCTGTTCTCTTGTCTGCACTGGTCATAACCATTTTTACAGCCTTTCTGCAACTCATTTTCCTATTTTCCTGTTTTACAGCAATTTCTGCCTGAAAGAAGGCTCTGTGTAAAGGTGGAGAAGAACTTTGTTGGACCAAGAAGCAATGTTAGAACAGAATGGTGACAAACTCTTTCTCTCAAACATCATACAGAATCACAGATTAAGCTGAATTGGAAGAGACCTGCAAGGATCATTGAGCTAAACTCCTGGCCCTGCACAGGACAGCCCCAAGAGTCACACCATGTGCCTGAGAGTGTTGTCCAAGCGCTGCTTGAACTCTGTCAGGGTTAGTGCTGTGACCACTTCCCTGGGGAGCCTGTTCCAGAGCCCAGACACCCTCTGGGTGAAAAACCTTTTCCTGATAGCCAACCTAAATGTCTCCTGATGCAATTTCAGGCCATTCCCTTCAGTCCTGTCACTGGTCACCACAAAGAAGAGATCAGTGTCTGCCCCTCCTCTTCTCCTCACAAGGAAGTTGTAACTGCAGTGAGGTCTCCCCTCAGTCTCCTCTTCTCCAGGCTGAACAGACCAAGTGACCTCAGCCACTCCTCACACGGCTTCCCCTCAAGGCCCTTCACCATCTTCGT
>WEIT01005232.1:298-16554 GCA_013389985.1 Dryoscopus gambensis
TGACCACAGCAGAATCAGAGTATAATGCATCAATGAAAATCATAAAAGCTTCTCTCTGAAGTATAGCCTATTCAAGAGAATAAGGTACCAGAATAATTTTTTGCTTGTTTTACAGGAAGGCAGATAGATGCCTGATTTCACTAATCTTTTTTCTGTTCATCCAGATTCTCACATCAGCCATAACATAGCAGGTAGCAGCATGCTGTGTGTGAGGTTGTAGTCTTTTTTGAATGGTAACCATGAAAATAGGGATGCCAGATGGGTTGTTGTGTGGGGCGGTTTTTTTGGGTTGGGTTTTCTTTTTTTTTGTGAAAGTTCTCAGCACAAATGCAACTTCTTTGGCAGGGATGTTTTAGTAGCCTTTTAGAGAGACAAAGAAAAAATTAATCTCTAAATTGAGAAAGTTGCTATGATCTTTGTGATTAGGGCTGTCTTTTGCAGTGGAGTAGTGAACTTGGGATACTTTAATGCATTTTTAATGCTAACAAGCAAAACCATACACAGCACACTTACATCGCCCCCAGCAGCCAATCCCAACTGTACTTCACAATTTTACTGGTTATAACAGAATTTATGTGTAAACTTGTATTTATTTTTTAAACTAACAACAAGCAAACAAAAAATCCATCTCCAAAACCAAGGAGGAATAGGTTTGCCTTTAGATGCCATGAAGTTTGNGCCTTTAGATGCCATGAAGTTTGTTGAAACTGAGGATGCTGGTATCTCCTTAGGGCCAGGACTTGATGTTTCTAAATATACTGGAAGGAAAGAAAAATATCCTTCTGTGCTTGATTGTAAGGGAGGCTTATAAAGGAAATATAAAAAAGAATGATATTTTAGAATTATATTCTTAAAAGGCCTTACATTAAAGTGTTTGAGATAGACTGGATCTAATGAGAGATTGTAAAAAAATCCAATGAAAATGATCGGAATCTCAGTTCTATTGCAGAATTGCACTGTGATACTGTATTTTAGTTATGTTTCTTTAACAGCACAAGTTGGAAGTTCGTGAAATGGAATTCTGAACTATCTTAGTAGATAACATACTGATGAATACTTTCAGTCTCGAATTGTTGGTGCTTTGAAGATGGTACTGGAAATAGTCAGATGGCTGCATTTCAACAGTGGTGGGAAACATTCCTGTGTGTAAATACTGTAAAGTGTTTTGGAGGGGGGAATGGCGCTATATAAATGTAAGACATTAAGTGCCTCTGAAATAATAATAATAAATCTAAAGATAAAATATATCTAGGCTTTTCATGTTTCTTAATGATGTGATTAAGAATTCTGTAATATTAGAGTGAATGCGTATGCAACAAATGTCGAGTTGCTCAGTGAGCCGATTGTCTTGTGTTCAGCTTTAAAAATCTGCAATGCTGTCTGAAATTTGCCCTGGAATCAGCCAGGTGATGCCATCCAGTTTAGGCTTAACCAAGTACATGAGCTCAGTACTTGAAGACACGTACTTAGAGCAATGGGATTATAGATGCATTAATCAGCTTTAAGTTTGCTCTGAGATTGGCTCAGTTGGCTGTCGTGTGGTGCTAATAACATACAAGCTATTTACCTAAGAGCTGGACTCAAAGATCCTTGTGGGTCCCTTCCAGCTCAGAATATTCTGTCATTCTGACCTCTCTCTCCTTTGTCTGCTGGCCACTTCTTTTCCCTTTGTTGATTTTTAGAAGGGCCTGAATAAGATTAACACAATATCAGTATGTAATTCTTTTGAATGCTCCTTAATCTTTGTTCTCTGAGGATAATAAGTTAAGCACTTTCCACCTTTATTGTATTTGTATTTTTTAATTGTTTTCCTTTGTTGTGGTAGACATACCAGCTATCAGGATACTTGAAACACAGTAGTGTAAAAGTGCAGCCAAGATATGCTTGAATTAACTGATTTTTAAGTGATCAGCCATTTCTAATGCTAACTACTATGGATTTTTCCTTTTCTTAACTGAGATTAGTTGTGTAACAAGCGTATTGTATAGCATTCTTAAAGGGTAGAGCTCCCTTTGGAGGAAAATGTTTCAACCAAGGATGCAATCTCAGAAATCAAGTGTCATTCAATTAGGTTGATGAGTTGGAGGAGGAAAGAAAGGAACTTCTGTGGAGTGGACGGGATGTTTAATACTTAAATGTATTTTTAGATATATTAAGTCAAGATAGAAGTTAAAAATTCATTATTAAAATTTAAATTTAACTGTCGTCAGTACCGTGAGATGTCCATAGAAACATCCATGATAATGATCATCTGAAATCCCATTACATAAAGTAGTGGGGTGAGGAGGTTGCCTAGGTTTTACAGAGAAAATAAACCACAACTTGTATCTGTCAAGAAAATCAACAGTGTTCAAGTTCAAATTTCTGCTTACAAAGCTGCTGTTCAAAGCAGTTATTTCTGTGTATAATGTATTTGCTTCTTTATTAGGTGTACATAGCCAGGTGGTTTGTGCCAGTCCCTTTCCTGAGCACGGAAAGAGGTTCCTTGGTTTTGCTAATCAGGGATGTGCAGCTGTGTCAGGAAGAGGTAGGTTTGTTGGTTTTCCCTTCGCCTGTTGTGGTTCAAGGCTCTTGCCAGTGCTCTGAGCACAGTCAGTTTTTTTGTTAAGATGCCTGAAACTTCACTGGGAAGTTTAGAGTGGCTATGCACATTACAGGTTCCCATGTTTGTTTATATGTTCTGATGAACCCCATTCTGTCACATGCACTCAAAGAGAGGATGAAACTGGTTTTATTCAACCCAAGACATTCTATTGTTTATCTTGAAACAGAAATATAGCCAAGTTAGATTATTATGAAAGCAACTTGTCTTCAATGTTAAAAACTTTAGAAAAAAGTTATCTTCAAATGTTATCTTCTTTGAACTTATGCATAATTTTCTTTCCTGGTTTTCAAAAGCAGAATCTGGTGACAAGCAGCCTGGAACTTCATAGACAGAAGCTATTTTAGGGAACTAATTTCGAAAAGACAATAAATTCAGGGATTATAGGAATAATATGCCTAAGAAAATTCCATGGGGATTGACTTGGGAAACTGAAGACATTTTGCCAGTAATCCTGCAATGAATGCAACGGTGCAAGAATAATCATCCAGTTGGCATTTTAAAATGGGAGAGAAGGGAAACTTGTTTGCTCCACTCATGTGGAATATATCTTTCGCAAACCAATATCCTTATTCCCCACCCATCCCTCCTCTTGGGAGACAAGTGGCATCTACACATGATGCTGAACCAAAATAGAACAGAACTGGAAAAATGAGGTCAATTCTCTTTAGATAGAACAAAAAATGCTGAGACTAGTTTACTTTGATAGAAATAGGGAAATCCACCTACATGACTAAGCAAATTTTTTCCATTAAAATGACTTAAGAGTCTGGCACAAATCAAAGTTAATTTTAAGCTTGATTATTGGAAGTTGGGGGCTGCTGGTCTAAAAGACAAGCTCCATGTGTGCAATTGAATAGACATTCTATGTAACCAAATACACCCTTAATCTCCTTATCCTGAGCAGTTTAGTGCAAGTAGATCCTAAAAAACTTGACTGCTTTTAATTGTGAAACATGACAAGTGTAAAGGTGCTCCCCCCAAAAAGCTAACCTTTATTTATTTACTTAATCGTAGTATATATATTACTGCAAGAATATGTTAGCACAAAAGCAACAGCTAAACACAGCTATGTCAGAAGCAACTGATGTGACAGACTTGGTAACACACTGAAAGATGAAGAGGGATTAATAAGCTGCTGTGTTGTGAAAAAATAATGGTTAAAAAGCAAAGCATGTGTGCCAGAGGCTTCTTAAAACTTGGATGCAATATTATATATTGCAACAAGACTTCTCTGAAAAGCCAGGAATCATTTGCAAAAACTTTTTGGAGCATAGTAGGGAATTAAGGGCCAAGGTCAAATCTACTCAGCCCACCACTGCTAACTAGATTTAAAAAAAAAAAACCTCTATAATTTTTTTTTTTTTACTTTTTAGGATAACTCTATTTGCGGTAGTCCTAAGCAGAGAGTTTTAGAAAGGCTACTTGAGGTTAGATGTTCACATTCTCTTCATGCTTAGGGTGTTACCTCTGTAAACTTCCCCGAGGGCCCTGGGTGCGTCATGCTGGTGGTATAGAAGGTACTGGAGTAGGGACGTGTCTGACTGACAGTAGCAATTCCTGTGTACCCCATGTATTCTACTGTCTCTGAGTTTGGTGTGTAGGGACCTGCCTGAGAGACTGCGTACAGAAGAGCAGCTGCTCAGCTGGGACCTGTTTGACTTCTTGTGCCTGTCACTGCCTCTGGAGTGGAAGGTCATTTGTCTCAAAAGGTGTTTTCGGGGTTGCTTTTTCAAGACAGGCTCAGCAGAACTCAAAGCATGTAGCCCAAAATAGCCCCAGTTTCAAACACAGCTGCCTTCCAGCTATTCCTACCCATGCCTTTCTTTTCCTTTGCACTGGATAGCATGTTAACGCAGTTCCAAACGTAGCTTGTACTTCAACATAATTCGCAGGGCTTCTACAGCTCAATTTGTGGCCTGTACAGCAGTAGTAAAACATTTTCCAGTCTTTCTAGAAGACTTCAGTTCGTTCTCTGTGGTTCTAAATCCATTCCTCTAAGAGTTAAAAGGGCAGTAAGAGGGCTCTGTTTTGTTTTAAGGATACTGAGGAAAGAAAATCTGGTAAGAAGCTTAACAGTGAGCATGAAAACCTAATTCTGAGCTGGTCCTGAGTTTCTGAGACTAAAGAAGTTTGTCAGGCAAAGGGAGTATGGTTTTGTGCAGGCTTTAACACTAACATGAAAACAATAGGTAAGTACTGATGGATTATTAACGGGCCTTGTTTCCAGCAGTGCTTGAATACTGGACAAGACAGGATATGTTACAACCCAAGATTTCTGGAGAAAACCTGTCAGAGGGAAGCACTGAATAGAACGTGGGAGGCATTCAGGAGCAGAGAGCTGTCCCTACCCTTAATATCAGATCTTACTGAGCTGTTCCAACTCTGTTCCTTTTCATTATTAGAAAAGACAGGATCTAATAAATTCCTTGTGCCCTTTCCCTCCAAATTTTGGTGAAATCTGGATTCAAACTGGATCTCAGTGTGTTGGCCATTCAGGAACATTTGGATTGTTAATGTGCCGATTATGCCTTTTTTTACCACTTGGTGTCACCTTTTCTAAGCACACGAAGCATAAAAACCAGACGCAGATAGCAGAATTCCTGTTGAGGAGATGGCTCGCAGTACCAGTTGTACGTGCAGGGCTGCAGCTCTGGTAGATCACTGTGACGGGAGGAACAGGGGGTGATGTCCACAGTCCCCCTGGAGTGACTCCTGCAGCACGGACATACAGGGGGGTGGTGGCACCCTTGGTGCTTCGTGGAAGCAAGTGCTCATGTTAAGAATAAAGTGGAAAGTTGGGAAATCAGACTGAGTGTTATCTCTGTGGAGATGTACGTATTTGGGGTGAATGGATGGTAAAGTATGAAGGCAACAGAGAGAAAACATTTTGTGTTAATCAAGGATGCACACTTTAAAATAAAACCCCAACACACAAGTCCACATTTTTGCCTGGAATAATGAGTGCTTCTTATTGGAGTAGGTTTTAAAATCGTGCTTGTCACTCTAGCTCTTTTATTACACTAGCTTTTTAATTGAGTTGTGTAATTACTGAATAACTAATTTAAAAATTACCATGTGATCTCATTAGGAAAATATTTCTTTGTTAAAGGAAGGTGGGTTTTAATTAAACCTCTTCTGAGGAATTTTTTTTTTCATTTAACAATGTCAGTACTTTGCTACTTAAATATTTGTTGAAGTAATAAGGTAGAAAACTTGAAAATAAAAGTAGAAGAAAATGCATCAGGGAGTATAAATGAGATCTAGAACTGTAAAGATTCTTTCAGTTCATATTAATAACTTCATTGTTATTTTAAACAAGACACTAAAAAAATTGTACCTAAATGTAATTAGGTGCAATAAGGTACTTGGAGAGGTGCCAGTGAATGTTCTGGAAGTTACTTGTCTCAATAATAATGACCAAGGGGAGCTGTAGAGGGTGAAAAATAATGCTTCCATGCTATTAATATGTTTTTGATTGTAAATAAGGGATATGGATTTATTCAGGTTCTGCATTTTGATTAAAATGAGATCCTGCCTAGCTGTCTGAAGATATAAGGCAGTGGGTTTATCTCTCATGAAGAATAATTAATGGGAAGGAGTAGGAGATGGAGGAGAGGAAGGGAAACTTCAACAAAGGAGCTAGGGGAAGTCAGGAGCAGAAATATTTCAAGCTTCTTACAGGAGCCAGTCACTGAAATGTGTCACTAATAGGGTGCCGATTTTGACAAGATGAGAAACAGGCACAACCTCTGCAACTGGACATATGAGACAGGGCCTGGCTCTGAAACCCTGGAGGCAGTCGATGTGGTTGTGTGCTTATAACCAGGTACTGGCAGGTTTTACTGGAAGAAATCACCTGGGGGAAATCTTGCTAGGAACTTGGCTAATTCAGCTACAGTTAGAGGCTGAGGAGTTACAGGGAAAGATGTTCTTTCTGGGTCCTTTGGGGGATGCTGAAAGAGGCTTTGTGGGTTGAATGAGAGCCTGTGCCAGAAGAAGCAGAAGGATCTCACTGGTGGGAAGATTTCCCATTATATGTTGTAAGGAAGAGATGTGCAGCACATCTTTATGCCCTGAGCTTTGCTAAAAGCTCCGCTGTAGAGCACTGGAGGACACACACCATCACATAAGGGCAGGGCAGCTCTCTGTGGCAGTTTGTCTTTGTAAGGGACTGACTGGGTGTAGTCTGTGAGGGAGCATATGCCATGGTGAGTAACACCACACCTAAGGGTTGTGGAAAGATTTTCAGCTGGCCAGTTCCTGCTCCTGTCCTGTCCTGCAGGTTGTTCTTTTCCTGTCATTCTCAAACATGAGCACCAGGACAAACATAGACTATAGAAGTCATGGTTAGTTCTATGTGGATAAATTCTGTATAATTAGAAGATCATTCAATTGACTCTTGGGTCTGATAATGTGCATTACAGGGTTCAGAAATGGTGTGGCAATCACTACTAACCTGCAAAATAAACAGCTTTACAAAATTGAACCGAGAGGGTAATCTATCACAGCTATTTATTCTCACTTCATGCAGAAACTCTTTGTCCTGAGTTGCCACATAACTAGTGATCCAAGTTAAGCTTATAATCACGTTCTTATCATGGCATGCCTCTCAGCAGCAGCCTTCTCACACTGGAAAGCTGAGTCTGCTAGAAATAGCTAAGCTGTTTGCTGCCATGTCCATCACACATACACTTATGAAGTCCTCTACAGTTGTTCATTTTAAGCAATGCCTTTAGTTTTATTGTCTGTATTGCGGTTAGGGCTGACAGAAAAGTAGCAGAACAGTATCAGCCTTTATTCACTTATGCGAAGAAGAATGTGGTTTAAAGCAGGCTTATTACAGTACGCAGTGTTACACATTCCCCTGTACTAGGAGAGGACACAAACACTGTGTGAGGGAACTATGCAAATGTATTTATCCACTTGAAATAGTTGGATACCTTTTTCAGATGTCAGGGAGCAAAGTGGAACAGGGGAATAGGAAGCATTAGTAGGAGCATGCTTACTTACAGAAAGCTGCTTAGAAGAGGAGCCAGGGAACTTAGGGGCATAAGAAAAAAGCCTTCCCTTTCTCATCCATTCCCTGTGTGTCTGGCTCCATCTTAAATCCATACAGTGCTGAAATGACCACGTGTGGACCTAGTCTTTCTTCCTAAAGACAACACCTTTATTGGTACAACAACTTCTGCCCAACCTGAGACTCTGAGAAAATCTCTGCATAAAACATTTTGCGTGGGTTCAGCCCGAGGGATAGAACTTACAGAAGTTTGCAATCAAAAAGCCCCTTTCTTAACTGTCTCCACAAACAGAAAAAAACCTCTTTGAAATAGGATCTGTGAGCCCCGTGACTCTGGTTACTCAGCATTGTTGGATGATAACATATTGCAGCTAGGAACAAGTGCTTCAGGCTTCCAGAACTTGTGTAGTCAGGGGTCACTCTTTTGCCATTTAAGGCACTTGTTTGCATTTCTGCGGGTCTCTTCTCCCCTCCTTCCCTCCCCCCATATTCAGAACAAACCAAGAATCTCTTTAAGTAATGACGTATGATTTATAGCATCATTCTGTGGTTTATGACAAACAACTGCATGGTCTAGTTTAATGAAGGGTATGCTCTAACTACAGGCCTTCTTTTTCCTATTAGCTCTTCCCTTGTCTGAGCCTGGCACTGAATGAAGCTGAGGAAGCAGAGCGCCACGGGGAAGGGAAGTAATGATGACAACTCTGGAATGTTTTTAAATTTACTCCCACGAGCTCTCATGTTTTTGATTGCTGTTCTAAGATTCCTTCTCCATACAAGGCTTATGCATAAGCAGAAAATGCATTAAGCATTTATTGCTCGATATGAAGTAAACAGGGTTTGAGGGGGGTGGGAATTCTGGTGTTTTTATTCCCTCTGTAAAAAGAGGAATTAAAGAACAAAGAAAACCCCCCATAAACCACACTCACACTTTCACAGGAGTCTTAAACCATACACAGATGGTATCTATAGCACAGTAGGGATGAAAAATATAAAATACAATTCTGTACAAATTGTTAGATTGGGATATTAATTTTGTAAGGTATTCCTTCTTATGAATACAATGGGTATCTTCTTTTAAGGCATATATGAAGTGTTGAGATGCACAGCTAATTAGTTCCAACTACAAGATGATTTTTTTCAATTCTCTTGATTTTGTGTGTGTGTGTTTTGTGTATGCTGATCATGATCATTAGCATTTCTCATCTCTGGGGCAGGCCCTATAATGCCTTGAATGAACATCAGTACCACAAGCACAAATACAGGCAGCACTGAGGGAATGGAAGCAAAAGCTGTGAATGCAAACCCTGACTTATTGCTCGTGTAAGTGGACAGCAGAAATATGACTCAGGACTCTTCCAAACCTCCAGTTTGTGAACGGTGGCTTCTCCAGGTTTTGTCCTTACAGGTGCCCTGGTAGACTACTTTACACTACTTTTTGTTAGATTGTGGCAGCTTGCCTATACTGCTGTCACAAAATAAGTTTCCTAAATGTATATTTAATATAGTTCTGCAATGAATACTGTACATTGTTTTGAAAAGGAAAAGAAAGACTTACGTTTCCAGTCACCTTTATTTCACTAGAAAAGCATAAATTACCATCATAAATACAGATATCACCAGTATAAAAATTAGATTCTCGTTTATAAAATAAATACTAAAAGTCAAAGCAACAGGTATCTCCAAATCCCATCACCAAGATGATTTGAATCTATACCACAGAAAACATTCATCAACTGTTTAATTAAAAATTATGCTCAAAATGCAGTAAATACTGCTACTATGTAGTGCTTGCTGAAGTGAGTTACTACTGACTCAAAGCCTGCCAAGTATTTGTTCTAACACTTACTTAGAACTAGTAGACTCCCCTGTCTGTATAACTCTAGGTGTAGTGTAATTGGATACACTTTCCAGATAAATAGCAAATACCTGCTTCAGTAGTGTTTCTTACAAGTTGCCAGTGCAGTCGTTTCAGTTTGTTTACCTTTGTTTACATCCAAAGATAAACAGACCAAGTTAATTTTATCCAAGAAGTGCAGAAGTAATAGTAGCAATTTTGTCACATCTAAACTAACAGATTATTTCACCAGTTAATATTGTTAAAAGACAGATGAATACAAGGTTTGTTTCATAGAAACAGAAAAATGTTCCTTTTAGTTAGGTAAAAATCACCTACTTTTCAAAAGTAGTGTTTTTTCCCCTCACAAGTACCATAAATCTTCTGGCTCAATAAGGCAATACTGATCAAGTCAGAAGTACCTCTAGTTCAAAGTCCTGTTTCAGACAGGACAATAGAAGGGGCTTGGGAACAGTCTAGGAGCAATCCCTCTGCAAAGAGACCTTGACAGTTTAGAGATGGGCAATCACCAGTTGTAGGAAGTTCTGCAAGGGAAAGTGTCGGATTTGGCACCTGGGATGGGACATCCCTGGGTGTACGGGCGGGCTGGGGAATGAGAGGCTGGAGGGCCTGGTCAATGGCACATTTACCATGAGTCAGCAGTGCCCTGGCAGCCACAAGGGACATCCTGGTCCTGGGGGGCATCAGGCCCGGCACTGCCAGCCGGGCAAGGGAGGGCATTGTCCCGCTCTGCTCTGCACTGGGGCAGCCTCACCTCAAGTGCTGGGGGCAGTTTTGGGTGCCACAATATAAAAAAGACATTGAGCTGTTAGAGAGGGTCCAGAGGAGGGCGACAAGGATGGTGAAGGGCCTTGAGTGGAGGCTGCATGAGGAGTGGCTGAGGTCACTTGGTCTCCTCAGTCTGGAGAAGAGGAGACTGAGGGGAGACATTGTGGTCTTCAACATCATCACCAAAGGATGCAGAGGGTCAGGTACCAATCTCTTCACTCTTGTGACCAGTGACAGAACTCAAAAAACCAGCATGAAGCTGAGTTAGGGGAGGTTTCAGTTGGGTATCAGGAAAAAGGTTTTCACCCAGAGGGTGGCTGGGCACTGGAACAGGCTCCCCAGAGAAGTGGTCACAGCACCAGCATGGCAGAGGTCAAGAAGCACTTGGACAGTGCTGTCAGACTCATGGTGTGACTCTTGGGGACGGTGCTGTGCAGGGCCAGGAGTTCGACTCAATGATTCTGATCGAGTCAAGTTGGGTCTCTTCTAACTCAGCATATTCCATGATTCTATGATTGTAATAGGTCAACAGAATGCTCTTCCAGCCTCTGGCCACTAATGACACAGGGCTTCCGGATATCTGGACTTTTGGTCTGTACTGTCTAGTGGAGTTTTTAATCCACATAAAGTTTGGGCTTCAGAATTCCTGTTTCAGAGAGCCTAAAAGGCTCCACCCAATTACCCAATTTAGGTTTTTTTTGTTTTGGGGTTTTTTTGCTTTGCTACTGCCACTAGTGTCTGCAATACTTTTTCCTTAGACACCATTAAGCAGCTCCTTTTGTCTCCCAGCTCTTGCTTTCTTTGCTTTCTTGCGTTTACACAGAACCACTGGTAGGACGATGGCAAGAGTGATGACTGAAACTGCTATCACTGCTACGATGATAAAGACTTCTGTTCCATATTCTGTAGGGGGAAAAAAAAATCCAAGATTCAGCTATAAGAACTCACAGTGCCACAGTGCCACAAACTCTTAGCAGTCATTCCACTGAATGAAAAAAATGCTTTCTATGTTCTACAGTCTGACAGGAGTGGAGTCACCACTTCATTGTGAACTGAATACATTTTAACATGAATTTGTTGAACTGAGGTAGTTTTATTTCACCTGGTTCACTCTAGGTTTTAATCTACTTTGGTTAGTGTGCTAAAGTACCATGCTAACACCATAAGAATAAGTCAAACCATTCCCCCTGCCTGTACATTATTTCTGTCCAAGGGAAAATCCATTCTAGGTTATAAGCTAGAAAACACCAAGAGAAGAGTTTTCTATTTAAATTGTAATGAAATCGTAATTAATCACTTTTGTAAGTTTTCTGGGTAAGAAAGCTAATTTGAGTTCATTTGCCATTTTAGAAGAGCTTTTCTACAATGCAAATATTCTTACACGTGGAGAAGAAAGATACAGTACAGCAGTGTGATATTATTTAAATAATATTGATGACTTTATATTGAAGAAAGTGTTATCCAAATGGCAAATCTGAAATGGCTGGCTGATTCACTTACACTTGCTAACTTATTTCCCAGTAAAGAAGTCAATCTGCCAACCTCTGACCTTGTAACAGGAAAGAAAGTCTTACTCTTATCATCTGCTTTTGCCATAACTAAAGGTCAGTTCATACTACAAGTAAATGGATATGCACGTTTCCAGCACTTCTACGTTTTAGAGATAATCCTTCAGCACTTACTATGGCACCTGCTATTAGAAGGATCTGACAAAAACAATGGGAAAGCAAAACGAAGCTGAAGGCTAGTGATGAGATCTGAAACCTCAGATACCAGTCATCAACTCAGACAATTTAACCAAAACAGTTGGGCAAAACCCAAAAACCAGCTCCAACTAACTATGGATGTGGACTCTTATGTAAAGAGTGAGTTCCTCCCATGAGTTTCCATGTTCCAACTGCTTATTCTAACTTACACAACAAATAGTTTATTTCATAGCAGGTATCACAATGAAAAGATGTGGGGGTTTTATTAAACCATTAAAGACTGGGTGACAAACATCACCCGAAACTCACCATCTAAGATGTTCCTTCCCACACTGGTACAGAGCACCGTGCTTTCTTGGCCATCACGGTTTTCTCTGCGGGAGGGAATGATTCCCTGCACATAGAAGCAATAGTTCTTTCCGCTGTCAATGCTGACTTCAAATTTACGGCTTTTTGTTGTTACATCTTTCTGTAAAGGAAAAAAATATTTCAAGTGTCAGCTCTTAAGGTAGCACAGAAATTGTGTAACTATACAGAATACAACAATTATTACAGAATAAAAACTAGAGTTACACCTTACCTTTCCAGAACTTTGATCTTTCCAGTAATAGAGCTTGTATTCCAGATCATGCTGGAAAATATCTTGAATACTTTGAAAGCTTCCATTAGGAAATATATATGGTGTAAGTGGATCTTTGAACATGACATTCAGTTTGGAACCTTTTTGTGAATAAGCCTTTATCTCTGGTTTTCCAATAAGAGCTAAACAAAGATTTTTAGAATTAAGAAACTGCCATCATCTTTTATACATGACTCTTTTTCCTTCCTCCCTCCATTACCTTCCCTCCTCAAAACTATTATAAGTTTACAAAGCCAAAGTAATACAGTGAAGGCCTAGATTTTAGACAAGTATCTTCACCTAGTACATAATGTTAACCAAATGGTCGACTCAATACAGTGAGAAACAAATGGTAATTAAAATCTTACACCCTCCCCTACATCAGGGAAAGCTTTATGCCTGTATATCTTGTTTTCCAATATCAGCATGGCTAATGTAAAAATCTATAGAAAAAACCTTTAAGCTCAATCTAAACCTTGTCTAAATGAACAGAAGTAATATTGAAAAGAAATTTATAGGAAGATTTAATTGGCAATCCTACTTACTCTGACTATAAGGTGTAAATTTTTCAGAGACTGCAAAAGGTGGTTCTTCAAAGTTATCCATCTCTGTGGGCATTACAGACAATATGTGTGCTGTATAGGTCTCCTTTACATTCCTGAGCACATCAGTAACATCACACTCAGTTTCTGATGTCTGTATGCATTTTCTCTTTACGTCAGATGTCTGTCTGAAAAGAGCAGAAAGAAGTGTCAGCACTTTCAAACCAGACACTTCTATGTTTTGATATGTTGAAAAACATTTTTCCCCTCAAACTGTATAGATTTCCCTCATCCAGCAGAACAGTCTTCCAGGTATTAGGCTGAAAGGGAGAAGAGAAAACCTCAAAAGCCACTGTCATGTACAGTTGTATTTCACAATTCAAAGCAGAATCAAGTAAATCAAGTATGAAAGTATGATGGATATTAACTACAGATATATGCTATAGGACACATATATGAATTCAAAATTCAGTCTTTTACATGAATTCAATAGAAACCATAACTCATTCTGATTTTGCATTTTTCTGCAGTTGCAGAATGTATTTTAAAAAATGTAAGATGCATAAATCACTTTGAAGGTGTTATCCTTGATGCATTCAAAAACTATTGCCTTAAGAAACATCAGTTGTTACAGGAAGCTCTATTGACACTGATTGTTTAATGTGACAACAATGTCTCCATATATATGTCATTTGGTTTGGCATCTATGCAAATGCCACTAAGCACCAGACAGTAGTAGCAAATTTCAATGCAGAATTACAATTTAAAAAATATTGACAAAAAACATGACCCATGCACTTCTCTTGATTTTTAAATGATAGAAAGCAGGTCCATTTACTTGTGAAATAGCAATGAGACTATGAAAAACAGGTTAATTTCTCATTTTACTCCCTCACAAGAAGGAATGAAAAAACAGATAAGATATTACTCCTTCAATTCTTTTCCCTCTCTTTGCTGATGAATTAAGGAGAAGAAAAATCGTGTGATCTCAGCTGGAAGAGCGAATGCTGACTGTTTGACTATTAACAAATAGGTTTTCCTCAAAGTAGATCAAGTTTTATTTTTTAGAGTCATCTGAACTCCCTTCTCACTTCACCAGATTTCTTATGTCACAGATCAGTTAGGGATAATGCCACAAGAGATGCACTGAAAAGGGACAGAGGTTTGATCCTTGCGATGAAACAAATGTGCTCTGTAAATGTACATACACAAGAAAGCAGACATTTAAGCACAATTCCTCTGGAACAGCAACTTCAGTCAAAAGAGGTGCCTCTGCTGCAGAACTACACCTGATTCTCTACTGAATCTTGGGCAAACAGATTTCAATTTTTTGCAAGCAAAATGTCTGGAAAGAAACTCTAAATTCAAAAATTTAATAAAATTTGTTCTGCTAAGCATGCACTTTTAAGTCCATTAATCACTCTTTTAAAGAACGAAAGAGCACACTGACTAACACCTGTTAGTCATGAGGGAACACTCATTTTTATGCCACTTTTAGAGACAGTAGAGACTACAGTACCATTTTTCATTAAAATGTAGGAAGTTTGACGCTGCATTTTCCCCTTAGGGCATGTTTAATAATGCTCTATGTATTAAAATGGGAGCTAAAAGCAGCACAGATTTATTAGTGAACTTCATGGAAGGTTCTGTGCAGTTCTGAAAGAGGCGTTACACACTTTACATAAGCTGGCTACGTTTTATGTCCACAATATTTTACAGCTTACATAAAACATGATGACAGAGGAAGTCTTGACACAGGTAGATGAACAAGTAATTTTTTAGTATTACCCAGCAAGACAAAATTATTAATGACTGTGATTCACTGATTAGAATAAAATGCAGACTCATTTATTAGACGCCTCCCAAGACTGAAGACACAAGTCTAGACACCTTGAAAGACATAAAAAGGTGAAGTTCTGTCTAATACGTGGTATGTCAGATTGAGCATCAACTCCTTCAAAGTATTCTGGCTGGGTCTCTCCAGCAGCACTGAACCCCAGAACTGAAATACTGATCTAAAGCTCAACTCTCCATTTCTGAAGTGGGCAAAAACAGAAGTCTAAACCAGATATTTTTATAGTTGAATACTAAGAAGTAGTAACAGCTGGGTTGGCAATTTTCCTAAATCCTAACATTTGGGCACTTTTCCTGTTACATTCACTCTCAGAATATTCAAACACGCTCTCTTTTCGATTTCTTCAATTGCCATTAATGAACATATCTTAGTGTTACCTACTTACCCGTGTATTTCTACAGTATAGAAGTAGCCTGATGGTTTTGGTTGCCACTGTAGTATAGTTTTAAAATTGATTGAAGACCAAGTTATATTGACTGCTTTTGGTAGTTCTTCATAGCCTTTAAATACAGAAAGAGTGCCATCAGTCATATTATATACAATTCCTGTTTCCCTGCAGTCAGTGTTTAGTTAAATGAAGCAGTTGCCATTAACTGCAACTTGGAAATGGGATTTTTTGGGAAAAAGGCTCAGTCCTGCCCTTACTAAAGGACTGCTTGTCTTAGTAAAGGAATCTGTCCTGGCAGAAGTGAAAAATGAGAAGAAAATTATTTTCTGTCTAATAACTCCGAAATTGATGAGTTAATTTGGAGTTCTGTTTAATGCTTCATTTTTGATCCAAGATCTCTGCAGAAGATACAAAAGCTTGAAGATGCACATGGAAATGTCCAAGCACTGAACAAATGCGGCACAGTTCAAAATCATCCCTAGCTGTATCTGCTGCAGAAAGCGTTAGCTCCTACATTCCCATTTACATATTTTAGAAAGATAAAGTCTTTTTAAAAATCAGTGGTTACCCTAGCTGTGCGAGGCCACTCCGGGATGCCCTCAAGCAGATGGGAGGCCAGCCACAGCTGCTTCGGGGAAACGCCTGGGAGGAAGCCGGCTGGGAAAACCCCTCGCACCCCTGTAACCTCTGGAAACCCCTCATCCGCTTGCCTTCTCTACCTCTTCGACAAGCTCGGAGCTGGGAACAAGGGGAGGAAATCTTGCGACTTCACTGCAACTGCGGGCCCCGAAGCCGCCCCGCTGCCCAGCACGGCCGCGGTCAGTGAGGAACCCGCGGTAGCACCCAGCCCCTGGCGGCCCGGGCTGCGGAGCGCCGCACGAGCAGGGTCGGCTCGGAG
>WEIT01005233.1:0-25589 GCA_013389985.1 Dryoscopus gambensis
TACCACTCACTCAGTCCAAATATAAATAATTTGGACAACACATAAAGGAGATTGCTTTTGTTTTCTCTCCCACACATTCAAAACCAATCTCGAATTTGAGATCTTTCATTCAAAATTATAGTCCAGGCTACAGTTCCTAGTGGGAATTAAGATAAAGCATTAGCTATAAAAGGAATTAAAGTGTTGGTATCTGCATGCACTTCTGAGCAGCTGGGCTATATTTGATGTATATCTCTGTTCCTGGCTCCATTCTAGAAACGGACAGCACAGAATGAGCTAACTGGCAAACATCTCTGAGGATCCTCCTTTGAAATCAGCAGGAATTTTAGCAGAGTTTCCTTTCTTCTCTGCCTGCATGGATAAGATCCTGGCATGCTTGAACCTGCTGTGCTTGTGGCTGCTTTCGTCAGTGCTGGAATCTGCTGGGTGGTTTTGTAGGAGCATCCCAGGGAAACCAGGTTTTTCAGCCTGTGGTTGTTGGCTGCCCTGGCAGTAACACAAGCTCCATGTCCTTCAGAACATTTCAGCTCTGTTTGGTTTTTAGGAAAACATACTTGATTATGTTCTTAAAATCTTAACACTTCACTTTCAAATATTTTTCCCACCAGCTGTTTTCTGATACTGCAAAATCCTGAGCGCTGTCAGCAGTCACAGGGCTTTAGCTGGACAATTGCATCTTTGCAGTGCTGCTGCCATGTTCCACCACTGGTGCTGGAAGCTGAATAGTTTTGTCCAGATAGACTTATTCTTCCACAGCGAGGAAATAAAATATTCACAGTAGATTATGTTAGCTGTCTGTCTGAGCTGCCTTCACACATCCAAATAGCTGCCCTATTTTTCAAACAAGCCAGCAGCCTTCCTGAGTTTCATTACCTGTATCAATCTTAACACTATTTAAATAAAAAGGAAGAGCTTTAAAATGTGAGAGAACAAGCCTAGATATTTTCCCATGAGGCACCTCTGAACACAATAGTATCTTCGCTTCAACATTTTTTCTGTGTCTCTTTCAAGCTAACCACATCCAGACTGTGGACATGCCAGGAAATGCCATTCTGGGACTAATTTACTGGTACTGAAAATGTTATTTCCAGAACTGTCACTTTCTAAGGGAATTTGAGTATCCACAAGTATTTCAGCTGCAAGGATCCATTTTCTGACATTTGGGATCCATCTGCACTTTAGTCCAGCTGGAACCAAATGGGCTCCATCCATCTGTAATCTTCCTGAAACTGTCCAGAACTGTCAAGGAAATTGCACTATGACCACACTGGAACCAGTGTTGGTGTTGGCTGGTACAGTTCAATGCTTTGTGTGGAATGAGATTTAAATGAGATCATTTCACTACCCTTTTGGTAAATTCTATTGGGAAACAGCCGGAGGCGATGATTTCATTGCCTTATTAATAGCTGTGTTATAGGACACAATAGAAGTAGAAAAGAATAGGGGTTGTGCCAGATATTTATGTAAAATTGTTCTCTCCTGTCCAGGCACCAACACTGGGTCAACAAAATAACGATCAGATCTGAATCCCAAGAGCTGGCTAAAAATGGAAAGACACATCAAATGGGGCTCCACATGGGCTGGGTTTAGCCTGTTTTTTTCATTAACAGATGAGGGAATAGAGATTATACAGATGATAGAAACCCAAAAGGGACTGCAAGAATATTTATGGCGGGGCAGCCCTTGAATACAAAACCATCTTAACAAGCTGGAGCCAGTCTGGGGGAAGTATTGAGTAGCACACCTAGGCAGAGCTAATCATCTGCACAAACACATAACCCACACCTGGCAGCTCAGGAGAGCGGGAGACTGCAGTGAATCAGCACAGTAACTTCAGTCAGTAATTTCAATCTGTTGTCCCATGTTCTTCTTCTTTGTTCTTTTTCTTTGCAGAGTTCTACAAGCAAGCATAGTTGGAAAGACAGGTGAGGCTGATTTTCTGCTGCACACAGCCCCCTTTGGAATCAGCAAGAGATTCACCAGTCTGGGACATTTTGAGAAGGATGATGAGCAAAGGGAGAATCTAGAATAAAGGAACAGAGAATGAGCAGAGATTTAGAAAACGCAGGTGGTTGGATTGACTGAATGAACAGAGGATATTGAGTATGAACAAGGGATAATGGAGAGGAAAACACAGTCACCTAGGCATGCGAAATGCTAGTGCTGGGAGAAGTTAACATAGTCTTGTGTTTTGGACATGAAGAAATAGCTTGAATTATTACACTGAAAAATCGGACTGGACATTTGGAAAAACTTTCAGATTGTATGGACGGGAAAGAAAAAGGCAGCATGCAGAGGCAGTGAAATTTACAGCTGTACAAATCTGTAAGAATTAGGGTAACAAAAATCTTTCAGATAGGACATACTTAGAACCAATCTTGCTTTGGAAATCTCTAACTTTCTGATCCTTCCAAGATGAAGTAAAATAGCCATGATCTCAACAACATTCCTGACCAGCAGCTTTCCTTCAGTGGAACTGCAACCCACCAGTGCTTCTCAAGTCCAGTCTGAAAACTGTTGAAAAGAAATAGAGTATCTGAAATTAATTAAAATTTCACAAAGAGATTGATCTTCCAAGAAGGAAGAAACTGTGATTTGTGGGAACTGTCACTGTTATTTACTTAAGAGTTATGAGCTAGCTTCTGTTGCTGCAGAGGTAGGAGGGAAAAGTGGCATCTTCCTGTCTTAAACTTTCTCTTCCCCTATTTAACCAAGATCTACCCCTTTTCCTGAATTTTTGAGCCTATAAAAATAGAGAGAATGGCTGGACACTTTACAGAGATGACTTCCTGTAAGAGATATTGTCTGCTAAGCCAAAACTCTCCTTTGCAATACAAAACCAGTAGTGGATTAGTGCTTATCTTGGTCTCAGTCTTATGTGGGATGGGCCAGCTGAGTATCTTCTAGGATGTGTTCTGGCCCTAGGCATTATTCAAAGTGCATCCTTTAAGGAAAATAAATTCCCTAGCAAGTGAGACAAAATAACACAGTCAAACAAAAACAACTTCACGGCAATCTTCAAATAGCTTCCTCAGGGTAGAAAGAAAAGGCCATATAAACTTGCCTTTCTGCATAGTCCTGAAAGTCAACAGTTTTCCTTGGTCAGGTGAAGGTGTCATCTGGTAAGTCAGGTACACTGGAGCTACATTGCCATGAAGGCATTTGGACCAGGTGACAGTACAAGCTGGTTTGAAGTGCACTGGGGACACTAGCTACAGCTGCCTCCCTTAGATTTGAAAGAAAAATTTCTGTTGCCATGCAGAGACCTTTAGTCAGGTTCTTATTTGGAAAATAATTAAGTGAAAAATTTCACCTTACCCTGGAAGAGCAAATACCTGAAGACCCTCCTCACAAAAGAGGAAAATAATCCTAAACAAGTAATTAATGTCCCTTATTAAAATGTAGAGGTAATGAATGAGAGTCAGGGTCTTACAAATGGGATCTGTAAGAGGAAATTATTCCTATAATCCACTGATGCTTCTCCTTTGGAGGGTTGCCGATTTGCTTAGATTTGTCATTTGCCTACTTCCAGCCCCTCAACGCTTCTGTGAATTGTGTCTCTGCCTCCTCTTTGCCAACAGCTGGCCATCCACCTCCCTCTAAGCTCTCTGAAAAAATTTACCCTCCCACAAGAACACTGATTTGTTTTTTGGATAGACAGTGATAAGTGTTGAGTGTAAAAGACTCTTTGATAATTTAATTCACTTTGCTGAATTATGATTCTGCATGCACCATTAGTTCAATCACAAACCAGCTACAATAAGAATTAGGTCTGTTTTGCAACATGAAGCAGACAAGGCTGTTCACTGGAGCAGTCAAGGGTGTTTAATGTTACATTTGTTGTTGACTTTGAAAACAAACACATGTGCACTGATGTACAGCAATCTGAAAGTCCCATGCAGATGTAACAGCAGTGGCATCTCGGGGATCCCGGGCTTGCATTCAGAGATGGATGTGACAGAGAGGCAGCAACGCTGAGTGAGAGTCTCACACAGCTGTGCCCGTGGTACCAGGCAGTAGCTGTAGGGAAAGTCTGCAACTTTGTAGGAAATCGGAGGACTTAAAACTGAAAAGCAGGAGCTTCCATCATGAATAGGGGTTGTCTGAGGAGCAGTGGATTTATAAACGAGAGCACTTTAGGCGGGGTGTCACTCATCTCCACTCAGGCTTGAAAGTTTGAAAGAGGAAACTTCATGTCACTGGGTTACATTTAGTATTGAATTCTGATCAGCTTTCCCTTCTAATAACATTGGCTTTGACCTTAGCAGGGCAATTTGTGACAGAGAGGTAATCTCAACTTCTCTCTCATCATTTCTTCCTCATCACTCTTTCACTGCACATTTTAACACTCACTCGTGAGAGGTTGGCTGGGAAACCAGAACCAAACACCACCTAACTGTGGCTGAGTGCCAGCCTACAGCTACAGTCCAAAGCATATATTGCTTAAGAACTTCTCCAGTATTTATTTTGGAGAGCGTCATCACTTTCAAAATTAAGTAGTAAAGTATTTAGCATACCCTCTTCTACTTCCCTCTTGGAGCCAGAATTTTTACAGGAAGTCCCCAGTCAGAAAAGTGTTTTTGGCAGAGAAATTGCTTTTAACCCATAGTATACTGTTCACTTATGCTATAAAGGTCTAGGCTGGTCAAGGGGAGAAGCCAACAGCTCTATCCTTGAACAGCACTGCGTGATGTGGAGACGGGTGAGAATTCAGTGATGACAGCTCAGAGTTGTCTCAGCACTCTCCTTATCACAGAAGTGGTGCAAAGCCATTTTGACGTGTAGGAGAAGTTGCCCCACTTGGTAATGTATGACAGCACTATAAAATGAAAATGTTTGCCATTTACATATGACTGAGGACAGAAAAATGATTTTACAGTAGTAAATTTTGCATATTTTTTGTTTTGCCGATCAATAAAGTAGACAGAGCAAATTGCTTTTCAGATGTACATACTGAGAAGCAGGAATGTAATTTATTGCTTCACAAACATTTTCTTAAATAAAATAAAAAATATCTCACTACCTTAAAGTCTAATGAGCTGGTAAATCCTTGTGATTTCCTACTTTTCCAGTGAAACAGCTTATAGACTTGAGCTGCTTCATTTGCAATCTGCCATGTCCAAGGACATGCTCCAAAATCTATTGACATGCATACAAGATATTCAGATTAGGTCCAAACTATTAAACAAATTTTAATTGAACATACTGTTCAAGATAATGATCTGTTTCCTGTCAGAGACTGTTGTAGCTTTCAGATCTCCCGTTTTTGTTTTCTAATATTTACATTACAATGGCAGCTCAAGGTCCCAGCCAGATGAGTATTGTCGTGTGCTACCCTCTGCCCATGCTCACACACCAGCAGGGCAGGCCCTGCCCCAAAGAGCCTATTGCCAAACACAGAAGTTTCTTATTGACATGTTTTTGTATCATAAGGTTCCCTTACACTAAGGCAGCAATAAACCTATGATCCCCATACTATTTACGGATTGGTTCATTACATGTCCTTTAAAATGCAATATAAATGTCTAAACTGCTACAAATACATCAGCATTGCTGCTTATCTTGCTTGTTAAACTGGCAGCTTTGTAACCTCAAGACACTGCAGCTGTAATATTTCACATCTATCTGGCACAAAACCCATTTTTTTTACTCTGCCTGTTTCCATGTATGAAAAAGGTGCTTTGATACATTGATTGTAAACAAACTACAACTGCTTCTGATTGCAAATATATTATCTTATCCATAGAAATGCTGGGCTATAAGGCAAGAGAGGAATTTCTGTAGCCATTTGGTACTCTGATACTCAATCTAAACTAGTTGTGTAAGAAAACAAAATAATGCTGTTTTTAGCCATGAATCAAAATCTCAGTCATGCTGAAACTCCATTGGCAAGTCCTTGAGAATGAGATGCTTTTTAAACATTCAGAGTTTTTAAACATTGGTGTTTCCAAAGACAAAAAGTCTAATCTACATATCCTCTGATAATGCTGCATTTGTCATGTCTAGGAAGAGAGAAGATAGTGGAGAGCAGACTCTGAATGAAGACATCTATAGTTTCCCTTACCTTTTTTAGGGATATACTTGTGTTCTGTGCTGGACTTAGGCTGTGTGGCTGTGGTTATGAACAGCTGCACCGAAACTGGTGGCAGAAGTAATAAGAGTCCATTTTTACAGCTCAGTAGCTGTTTGTTTTTTCTCTTCAGAAGTTTAGTTTTCACTTAAAATAACAAAAGCAAACCCCAGTTCCTTTTAGTTATAAGGAATTTTATGAGTCAGAAAAGAACCGTTATAACGGGGCTGCCTAAGTAAGGAGTCACTCCAAACAAGCCACCAAACTCACACTGCTGTGACAGCAACGCGCTCAAAACTGGAGTTTGGCTGTGGGAGTGCTCAGTATCTGGGGACATCCACCAAGCTGGCTGGAAAAACTGCCCCTCAGAAGAACCTGTGCTGCTGGCTACAAGTCACTAATGACTCCTCAAAAACCTGAGAAGCTGCAGCCCTCTGTAGCAGGCCAGCTTTCTGTCCAAGCCGTATGAATATCATCAGGACAGATGTCAGCTACACTGATTTTTAAGAGCACTGATGGTTACAAACCATTAACAACTGACCTCTTGGAAAATGAAGGCAGTGCTGCCTTACATAAGCATAGATCCTGTCCCAGTGTGCAAGTCAAGCCTGGTGGGTGCCCTTTGAGGGGCTGCGAGGTAAGGGAGAGAATATGGTAAAGAAAGAATTTAATTCTGTAACATATTCCAGAGTTGGCACTGGTTCTCATTGTCTGCTATGTTTTGTGCCTGATTTTTTTTCTGAGATGTTTGATTTTCATCACCATAGTTAATTCTGTCGGCCACAGTGCACTTTGGGTCCTTTACTGTTTGGGAGTCCAAGCAGTATGTTCTTCTGTCTGCTTTTAGGGGGAAAAAATAATAATAATAGTCTTCTTTTCTACAAAATCTGTACTTCATAACTAACAAAACTTGATGGTTTTGCTGTGCTAAACTCAGGAGTTTGACTCTTTAAAGCCCCATTTTTTTTCCTGTAAATTGAGTAAATGTCCTCATCTTCTTGACTTATGTTAAAGTAAATTACATTCATTGATGAATTCATCCCACTCCCTACCTTGCAGGAGCTGAAAGAAAGCTTTGAAATGTGCCATGTGTTCATTCTGTAAGGAAGAATGTACAGGACACCTCGGTGTTTGTGGACCAAGCAGAAAGAGGGTCACTGTGCTGGGGAAGACTGTGCTGATCTCCAGGAGTCAGAGACCAATCTTGGCCCATGTAGTAATGGCTTTTCTTCTTCACACAGGGAGGGAAAGGGAGGGAGAAGGTGAGAAGGAGTAGATGATGCCTGGATCTTGTCTGGGTACAGGATTATGCTGCAGAAAGGATGTGATCCTGAGTTTAGGAATGCACCTGGACACTCAAATTTGATAATAACTCCTGGGTTAATGCCCTTTTCTCTTCACACTATGGTTTGGGTTTTATTCTTTCGCTGAAATAACCTGCCTGTGATTGCTTAAAGTTGGACCCCTATCCCTGAGAAGGCTAATCCATACATCGATGACTCTCCACATAAAGGCACTCTCTTTAAAACAGAAAAAGGGAAAGTTTATCGTGGCCAACTTGGATCTTGGAATAGCAGGTGGCAATTTAATTGGAAGATGTAAGCTGCTAACAACTAATTTGCATGATTATAAGATTTTGTAATTGCCCTGTAAAAGTTAATTTGGCATAGGGTTCAGTGAAACTCAACAATGCTAGCATGATATTGATGTGTGTATGAGATTTGCTGTAGCTGTTTGATATGTTCCCCGCTGAAAGACCAAAGGAGAGATTTGAGGGGGTTATTTTTAAATATATACATGCACACACACAGAGGTGAATCTTGTTGTAATGACTCCCATGGGGCCTGGATAAATGCATGTTGTATCAAGGAGCTCATTGCAGCAGGAGTTAGTAATTCGTTCCTTCAATATAATGAGGAAATATCTGGTTGGAACTGGACATCCATACCTAGTAATTTTTATGCAGAATACCTCACTGATTAACATTTAACTTGCATTTTAAAAAGAAAAATGTTTAAAATCCAAATATGTGCACCTATATGAGAAATACAGCTTGCAATGTGGAAAGTGAGAAAAAATCCCTGGTTTTGTATTTAGGTCAACCTTGTATTAATGTTTGCTCTAATGCAGTTAATTAGGAAGGAAAATGTCTTTTGTTATTGGGCATGCACGAAGGGGAGTCTGAAGCAGAACTTATCCTGGTGCCATTTGACTTTGTGTGTGCATGTACTATGCGCAAGAACGTCTTGCAGGCTGCCACCTATAAAAGGTTTCTTGTGTGTGGTGTAGATCCCCATCAGAGGTTTCAGGACAAGGCTGCACAAGCGAGGAGCTGCGCTGTGGAGAGGGATTAGCTCAAGGTTCAGATGTTGCAGAGTCTGGGGGGCTGGTGGGCAGGTGGGTGGGTGTCACAGTCCCTGCCAGCCCCCATGCCCCACCGCCTGCTCTGCCACTCCACAGGGAGCCCAGAGCACCAGGACACAGCCAAGGCAGAACAAGGTGCCCTCAAAAAACTGAGGGAAATGCCAGATTTGCCACCTTCTTCCTTTTCTCTTCCCTGTAAGCTGGCAGTTCACAGTGGGTCACTTCACTGCCACAGACGACTATCAAGGGCAGAAATAAGATGAGAGAGGAAAGGTGTAGCAGGTGTGTAAAAATACCAGACTCCTGTTGTATATCTACACCAGAAGAGAATAAACTATGCTTGACTGAGTTGGTAAGGTATGCAAGCACATACCTCACTAAAAGCACAATAATGGAATTGCTGATCTTCTATATTTAAATTAGTAATGTGTCGATGTGATTCAGGGGGGTGGGGCTCAGTGTTACTGAAAACAAACACACACACACATCCATATTGGTCTTAGAGGGTAAAACTTGATTTCTGAATTAGTTTTTATTTCTCCTTCCCTTCTTGTTTTCCATCATGTCTGGGGGAAAGAAATAAGGGGAAGGTTGCATGTAATGTTTGCAAATAGGATATCCAAGTTAGCTTCTGTGATAATGGCACGGATGGGTGGGTGTCAGTAGGCTGCTCTGCAGGGCATGAAGGAGGCACTAAAGACAAAAGGACCAGGAGCGTTCTGTCTGCTGTCTAGCAGCAATGGAAGAAGGCCTTGCCAAAAAGGTGGGTGGATCAGGATGGCCGACCTGGAGAGTTACCCTTGCAACTGTTATGCATGTGTGAATGGAAAGAAGACTGGAAGATTCAGAATAAATTACTACTGAGAGTGAAAGCTCAGGGAAATGTATGACAAATATTTAAATATTGCATTATAGTCTCTAGACAAACTCTTTTAAGTTGAGAGCGTGGGACTGGTTTTCTAATGGGATGCTGAAAGATGTGTAGATAAAGAAACAATTAGGAAGGAAATTGGAAATCTGGAGATCTGAACCTATCTCTTACTCAAAGACTTTAAAGTCATTCAAGTGTTCACAACTATTTAAATACTTCACTTGTTTTACATGCCTCAAACAAAGCAGTGAAGCAGCACTGTCATAAAGAGCCCAGTCCTGCTCCAGCTGAAATTTGTCTGACATAGACAAAACAAATAAACCCCCCAGAAGCCCAACAATTCCATTTCATGTGCAACATTATACCTACTGAATGAGAGGAAATGTAGGCATGCATCAGAGTGAAGTACTCTTAAAAGCTCATTTGGCTGGTATGTTTTTTACCTAGAGGGGAAACTACTGTATATGCAAAACTCGGATGAATATTTACAATATCCAGGAATAGGTACCGGGAAGGGGAGGGGAGGTGGGGGGGAACAAGCCGCAAATGTAATCATCTTCTGAATGGTCCAAAACCAAATTGTTCTCACCGCTGTTGCTGAGCAACAGTCCCACTACGGGATTCAGCCTGTGCTGATGTGCGGTGGGAGAGCCCAACCCACCGAGAGAGCGAGAGATCAGAGCACCAGGAGAGGCAGCAGAGGGGCCTGGCATGGCTGAGCTCCCCTTCCCAGCAGTTGTGACCCCCCCCCACATACATATTTCCCCATTCTCCTGGCCTTTTTTTGGCAACCAGCTTTCATAACAGGCTTGAAATAAATAGCGAAGCAAGACCAGTAGCAGAGCACAGAGGTACTCCGGCTGTTGCTGTAGCAGGCCAGTTTGTACCTAGGACATTTTCTGGGAAGTAAAGCATTAGCACGTCTTCTGAGGTGTTCAAAGATGCTGAAACTCTGCAGAGGGGAGAGGGAAAAGCAAATAACAAGTCTATCAGAAAATTCATGGGATTTAAAAGTGCCCCTCTGTGACTTCAGTTCTGAAGACCACATGCGTTCTCATTAGGTGGTAACAGTAAAAATCCACTGTCGAAAGGACAACAATCCTCTGTATTTTGAAATATAAATTCTCAAACACTTAATGATCTGACACAATATGATGTCAGTTTTCATTTGCCTCCTTCAGCGGGTTAGTCTTTAAACAATCAATTTGGAGACAGAGAAAGGAAGAGGAAACCACAAAAAACGGATGTTCAAATAATGTTAATAGGCTGTTCTGAAGTAAAAGAAAAAAGAAGCCAAACCAAACCAACCGACAAAAGCAAACAAAAAAAGCCAATCCAAAAAGTGATTTGTGGCTGATGGGATGACTCAAGAGAGCTTACTGTACCAAGGTGTACAGGAAAATGGTACATTGGAATAGAGACATTTCAAATGACACACCCAGTAATATAGTTCATGGCTGATTTTGTTGTGTTGTTCATAATGCAGTGTAGAGCTAACAGACCTCTGGGTGGAGAAGTAAATCTGGGTTTGCCCTGGTTTTCAAAATCAAAATATTTTATAACACTTGCTATTTTAGTTATTTTTTAAGAAAACTGAATCCTTACTTTTCTAAGTAACTTTGCCACCAATGTGGTATTTGTAGTATGAGACAAACTCTACCTACCTTTCAGTCTGTATCCCTAAAATTATTACTCTATATTAAACTCAAATTGAAAATATGGTCTTTATATTGAGTTATCGATGGACAGATTGACCCTTTACAGAAATAGGCTTATGGGGAAGGAAAGAAGTGAAAGAGTAAAATGAACTGCTCCAGCTACAAAATGCCTTATTCCATTTACCTTGGAAAGATGGTACACAGTAGATGTTCTTAGTGATAAACCAGGAGTTTGTCTGGTATCCTTTGTCTGGTATATATCTGATAAACCAGAACTGTGTCTGTATCCCAGTCCCCCAGCTGCCAAGGTTGTTCTGACTGTCTGTGTGGACATGTTCCGAAATCATCACAGCTGGATCTCACCTCAATATTGGACCAAACTGAGGGCTAAGTGTAAACAAGTATAACCTTCCACATGCTCCAGATCAGGATCTCATTCCTGCAGGGAGGCAGGAAAAAAAATTAAAAGTCAGACAGTGTAACCCTCTTTGATTCCACTTCCTTAGTCGAAGAGGAAAACTTCCTTTTACAAAATTAGAGAATAAAGTTTTCCTGCTTGTTTGACTGGCTGCCAAGCTGCTGATTTTGGGGTAGCAGTTTAATAGAGTTCCTTGCAGTCACGACAGGCTAGGTGGGAAATTGCAGAAGAGCACAGAGGAAACTCTCACAATATACTTCCCCCCTATTATTTCTCAGCTTATTTTGAAATTAGGAAATCATATGGAAACAGCAGGAGGATTCCTAGCCTTGTGCTATTTCCTTCCCCTGTGATCATGAAGTTTTATTGCTGCATGAGCCCTGCTGCCTACCATTTCAGAGGAGCTCAGCAAGAGGTAAGGTTTTTCTAAGTGTGGGTGGTCATGTCCGTGTATTCAGCAGAAGCAAGAGGGTTATTCAGCTTGAAAAAGGCAGCTCAAGATGAAGTATGGAAGAATAATTTTCAAAGAGAAAAATAATGAAGAACCAACAAAAGCACTCAGGGAATTCATTCTTTTTTTTCTCTTTTTTTTTTTTTTCCCCCTTTTAGGTAATTGCCACTGAAGAGCCTGGCACTGAAATGACATCATTAAGTCAAGGTATCTCACTCATACACTTGTGGGGAAAATTGTATGAAATGAAAGGAAATATCCCCAGGACTCAGCCTATTGCATTGGAAAGCTCTTCTACTGGTGAAAAACAGTTACATACAGAAAGACGACCTGCTTGCTGATGTAGGCAGAAGTATAAACCCTTTTCAATAATTTCGGATTTTAAATTTCTAGTATTTTACTATTATTTGTAGATGCAGATACTCACAGTCATATCCACCTTTATGAGTGCACTAACATGATTTGTGTCAGAGCTTCTTTTTCAGAAGGCATGTACAAATAAATTTCCTGGAAGACAATTTCATCAAGCCCTGAAACTTTGCTTTTAAGCAAATAGTGCATAGGGAAAAAATATTGACTATTGAATATTAGCAACATACTGCTCATAAATAAGCAGTAAAGGAATATTGGCACATACCATGCAGTAGGTAATGTTGACCCATAAGAAAAATCTTTCAAAAACTTCATAGAATTGGAGAAATATGATTTTTTTTCCCAGCAAATTGGTGATAACCAGCTGTTCCACTCAGTACAGCTAATATTCCCATTCTATCCCATGGGTATATCACAGAAAGTCATAATGGCACAACCCTATTCTTCCTTCCTTCCAATATTTGATAGCCCCACAAGTAGTTCAGATATACATGCTCAGCATGCTGTAGAACAAGAGAGTGCTAGGATGTAATCTCCATTCTGAACCTGCAAGTAACCTCTCTGAAAATCATGAAGAAAGAAGCAACTCCAAATATCATACTACACTTGGCCATTTTTTTTCCTGAACTAGTTAACTAAAATTCAACTAGTAAAAAAGGAAAACATTCTTATTTTCACATATTTATGTATTTACTTGCTTATAGTCATGGAAAGTTGCCAGAAGGAGAGACACAATTTAAAGCAGACAGCTATTATCTAGTCTAAATTCTGATCACTGACATCCTAGTTTCAGACCACATGAAAACTATTTAATGAAAAATCTGATCTTCCAGTTTCTTCAGGGAATTAAGTTAATGTTGGCAGGACAAATCTGGAAAATACTGGCATGGAAACCTAGCCTTTTTTTTAATGGAGAAGCATTTCTATTACAAAACTTATACTAGCAACTTCATAGTTAAAGGGAAATTTCTCTCCCTTGAGCACCTGGATGCTACAAGCTTTTGTTTTAGTTTTGGTCCTCATTTCCTCCCCTCATGCTGGTTTTCAGCCTGCTGTGGAAGATGAGGGGTATTGCAGTGTTCTTGTAAGCAGAAAATACCTGCTCCTCTGATTTGAATTTACAAAGCAAAATGCTCTTCTTTTCAAGAAGCTCTGCTCTTTGTGTACTTTCATATGGTTAGAACAGGATTAATTTATTTTCTACACTTTCTGTTATCTCTTCTCACTCTGGGGCTGTCACATCTCTTGCTCAGACAGGCATGGGAAGGGAGAACTTATCATTGCATTTAGATGGAATTTGAGGAAATATTTTGTCAAATCTATTGCTCTGTATCATACTTATCTTCATGATTCATGAGCTTCATATTGCTATTCCTCCATGGCCAGGTAGGGAGAGAACTCAAGAATTTTACCTATGATTTGCCCTATTACTCAGAATAATTGGCTGCTAACATAAGAGCCTAAATTGCTTCCTTTTGTAAGTGAGCCATCTCACACACATCTCTGCTCCCTCTCTGAGCCCTCCAAAGCAGGATAGTGTTGCTGTTCACCACCCACACTGCAAGTTAGCTTCTCCTTTAAATGAGGTTTTAGGTTGAGATTCCCCCTTTTGTGCTTTAAGACACCTTTTCTCCATCTCTGGACACAGGGGATGTCAGATCAGGAAAGCGGAAAGCCAGAGGAGCCAGTACTTTCAGCGACTTTTGGGTGGTAGAAAATATATGTGTGCTACCCTTTTGGAGGCTGGGCCTGGAGCACAGGGCACCCTTTGTCCTGGCTTCAGCTTTTCAGGAGTGACTGCAGGGCACAGCCACAGTTTTGCCTTTCTCTCCTGCAGCATAGTGCCTTTACCCAGCGGAGCAGTGAGCCCACGTACATGGGATGCATACAAACTGCTTATTGTCTTTCTGTCAGGAGCATCACCAAATAGTCTCACTTTTCCCAAATAAAAGCAGATCTGGATTGCAGAGCTGGCAAGAAAAACAAACAGCAACCCTGTTTTAAGTGAAAACACTGCCAGATGCCACGAGTAACACAGAGAACTAGCGTGAGACAGATACTGGGGAAGAGTAGCTTAATAGTTTTAATAGCAGTTTTCTTACCTCTGGCTGTTTATGAGAGCAGATAAGCTAAAAAAGCCTCTCCTTCTCTTTTTTTTTTGTTATGAAGCAATGCATACTCTGTGCTGAATGCCTTGGTGTAATGCTTCTTTTCCTTCTATCAGCTTGATGTAGAAATCTAAATATCACTGAGCAGGTTGGGGTTTGGGCTAGTGAGATAATACCTCATAAGGGATTGATCCCAGATACATTTAAGGGACCTTGCAGCCACTGCTTTGAAATACACTGCAGATTCTGCGGCCTAGGAAAAGGCACAGAGAATTAGTGAGATGTATGAAGAAATGCAGAATACAAACTTAGTCCTCAAGACATTTCACGCCCTGAGGATTGCAGACTCTTGTACCAGGCTTATGCAGTTGTTTATTTTTTTGTCTGCCAAGCATGGGTGACAAACTTTGACAGGCAGTATGCTTACTTATCTGTTTTTTGCAAAGTAATGCTTTTGCACATTTTTCTTCATTATAAGCTCTGAACAAGTGAGGTGCAACGTTCCACTTAAATAGCTTCTGCATGCAAACAGCAGCATCAAAAAGCCAGGTTGTAGGAGAAAATACAATGGAAAATAGAATTTTAAAGCAGTATGGCAGAAGCAGGGAAAAATATATTTCCTTAAGTATTACTTATCCTTTTCAAATAGTTCACTTTGTGGCATAACAGGAATGGAATGTATTCCATGGTACGAAATTGTTTCCTGGGAATGAAAAAGTGATTGACATCTAAGTTTGAATTATTGTGAATATGTGGAAAAAATGGGATTTTACACATTGACAAAGAAAATAAGAGGTTTGAAAAGCATGTTTATATTGGGAGAATTTTAGTTTAGAACAGTCGAGTTTTTAAAAGAAATGTGGTCATCATTCAACAGGCTCTAGTTGTGAACAAAGTTCCATTCAACAAGAAGGAACTGCTTTAACATCTCATTTATTGATGATGCTGAGTCAGGAGCCTGTGAATTTAAACTCTACATTTGCTTTGTCACTGGAAGTAGGGAATCAGCCCTAATAGGCAACCCAAAGATTTCTGATATGCCTGCACTGGAAATGATGCATTTCTGATTGCGATGACATTTCTGTTAGACAAGTGATGGGCCAAGTACTGAAACCTTTCCTCAGCTACAATTCCTTTCCTAGCCGGGCCAGTACTGCTTCAATCCAGTTGAGCTTTTACTGACAAAAGTTTTCTGCCTCACACTCCCTCTAGTCCTGGCACCTCTGGGAGATCTGAGTGTGTTCCTGCCATAGCTGGGCACTCCAGAGCTGTTCACGCACCCACGTCTTTAACTAACACCTCTGCAGTGGAAGCAGTGTGTGGGTAAGTAAAGAATGGAGTGCTGCGTCTAGTTTTCTGAAATACAAATTGAAACTACTTTGTATAAAGAATGAAAGAAACTCTCCTCTCCAGGAAAAATATTCAAAGAAAAATCAGGAGCTTGTATCGGCAGAGAACTGTGTGGCCAGAATGGCCTTTCACATCCATAGCACTTGGGCTGAATTATCATTATGTATTCCCATTGCGTGCCTCTATTCTCTTCACACTATGACACAAATCATTCCATTCTACCTCTCTGCAGAAAAAGATAGGCAGAGGCCTTCATAGCCTGAAAGAAAATATTTTTATTGGGCCATTCCTGATAAACATTTTTACACAATTACCTTACCTTTCAGCTGTCAAAGTACTGTAAAATTTTCAAGAATAAAGTGACCATTAGGAGGCATTAGCCAAGAAGAAGGAACCCTAATTACTTCTTCAAGTAAGTAATAAAAGAAAGTGGCTGAGTTTCTGAAGGCTTGTCACCTTTGCAGTCATTTCAATAGACTTTTTCTATCCTTACCTATACCAGATGAAGTGGAACAGTAAAAGTAATGTACTTAATAGCATTAGTCCTACTGTTGTGTTTTCTTTAAAGAAAAACTTACTTGATCCCACTGCAGCTTCACTCAGTGAAACACTGAGAGTGTAGACTTGTTACCGTAAAATATCCTTTGCATGTGCCATAAAACCTGGATGTCCATATGGCCTCCAAATGGTCTATGCCCAACCAAGAAACAATTGGGTTCTGTTGTTTCTTAGATAAAAGAATATCAAAACCAGTCTGACTTGAAGAGATGGGTCTGGTTCCTTTTACACTTAAGTGTATGCAGTTTTATGACTCAGTAGGAGAATAGCTGGATGCTTTTTTCTCAAGGGTGAATAATGTCCCTCCCTAGTTTGGTCTGACTTGATTTGTTGTATCCCTGTCTGTTATGTGTCAGTTCTGGAGAGGAAGGCAATATTCCCCCAAGCAGAGGCACCGCTGTCTTCCCAACAGCCCTGCCACAACCAGAGGGGCATTCAGAGCACAAGGTGCTGTAAACCAGGCAGCACCTCTCACACACAGCACACGATGCATCCTGGCTGCTTCATCACCAATATATATGTTTCTTGTATGAACTGCTTCATCTGTTAGCTATCAATTGCTTGCCTTGGTAAATTAGATAGTCTTTTTAAAAGCATCTATATTCATGTACAATGTGTGGGTGATGTTTTTCCCTTCTTCTTTGTGCAAGTGTGGTCTATCCCCATTACAGCAAGCCTTTGGGGAATATTATAGTATTAGAATCTCCTGAAAACTGATAGTTAAGTACTTATCATCAGGAATAAGTGAATCAAACCAATTTTCTTTCATTTTTCCTTTCAGAAAGATGATTTTGTAGGACAAGGCTCTCTAATTGGATGTCTCAGCCCTGTGAGATAAACACAAATTTTGTTTCTCTGCATAAAGAGAATATATCACAGAAAAGATAAGAGTACAGTAATACTGTCCATTATACAGATACATCTTTCTAGCTCACACTGATTCTGTGCATCAGTCATGGTTTTTAACACAAATGAATGCATATTAGCCTCAGAGGATACCAGTTAGAAGTACATGTTCCCTAATTAGCACTTTGATGTAGCTTTGTCCAGGTAACATACATAGCTTTAATCATAGCAAGGCATTGCCTATGACGGTCAGCAAATCCCTGGGTCATCTTTTCATCTTACAATCTGAAGTCTCACACATAAATGCCTAGAAAGACTTCCTTTTAATACCTGCTTACTAGCAGGTGCATTATGGGAGGCTCACCTTGATCCCTAAGATGCAGAAATTGCTTGGAACAAAGACCCAATGATAATGTAAAATCTTCTCCCAAATGCATCTCTTTCTCTGATCTTTTCTGGCTTATCAGCAAGTTTTCTGACAGAAAAAGTAAAAGTGCAATTTTATTTAGAAAGTGTGATAGCAGACCAGGTCTCAATTTCTTCTGAAAGTCTGTCAAAAGCAAAAATATTATAAATTCATCATACATTAATCATATATACCCACTAGGGAGCTTATTGCTTCTGGCATTATCTGTCATAGGGAAAGTCACACAACCCAAATGATTCCATTTATTTTAGTATTATAACTAATCAAATACAGTTTGTGACTCCCTGGTTTGGGATGCATTCAGACTGACTCAGAAGATGCTAGAAGGGAGCAAGCTGGCTCTGTACCTGAGCTTGGCAAAGGACCAGGACTCCCCATCTGCTTCCTTTTGCCTTGCATACGACACTGTCGTTTTTCTGAGTCCTTTCTGCAAGCTGTGTGAAGAGTTGATTCCATTGGGCTGGTCGTGGTGTGGGCTGTGGATGGGCATTCGTAGTGCAGGACAGATCTGGAATTATTGGCTTGGAGCTATTGTCAAGACTTGGGAAAGCAAAATTGATCATGGAGTATCAGCTAAAGTATTTGAATCCAACACGTTTTGAAGCAAAGAAGAAACACAGGGGATAGTGCAAGGTTGAATATTGTTAGCACAAATCTGTTCTGACAAACATGGTCAATAGTTTGCTTTTCACAATTCAGTTAACATTTATTTCAAGGCTGAGAGGAAAACACCACTGAAATTTCTAGCCCACTCAGGCACTGGGCTCAGGAAATTCTGCTAGGACCAATGAATCATGAAACTTGTAGCGGGGTCTGTTTCTTCAGCAGCAGCAGCAGGTGAGGCAGTGGGCACGCTCTGGCCCTCCTTGCCCGCCTTGCCCTGGGCCACTGGCGCAACACTGAAGGAGCAGCAACTCTGGACGCAGTTGGCAGCAGATGTCAAGAATCGCGCAAGTGTGATGTGTGTCAGAGAGGGCCCAGAAGGTCCCGTTCAGCGACAGCAGTTACCCAGAGGGGACTGTCAACCAGAGAGGTGCCAGCGGACGGGCAGCGCAGCAGGGCGGGGTCGGCTCGGTCTGGGCTGCGCTCAGGAACCGGCAGAGGAGGCGAGGCAGCGACGCGGCTGCTCCTGCAGCACAGACCTGGGCAGGGCGACAGTGCCGGCAGCAGGGGCAGGAAGGAGCGACACGACATAATGGCTGTGACAAATGAGCAGCAAGCGCACATCATACAGAGAGGAAAGGAAAGAGGAGGGCCGGGGGCGGCCGGGGCAGTGCGAGCTTCCGACAGAGCCGCGGGCAGCCGCCCCAGCGCCGGCACCGCGCAGCAGCCGGCGCGGGGGCACAAGCCAGAGAGCTCATTAGCGGCTGCTGGAAGGAAAATCAGAGCGACAGAAAGGCCGCTCTCCACGTGGGATCCGATCCAGCCCTCGCTGCGGCCAGCACAGAGATCTCCATTCATCTCTGTGGGCTTCCGACAGGGCGTGGACACCCGTGGGGAAGAGCAGCCGCGCCAGGGGCTGGACAATACAGGCCAAACCACTCTGTAAATTGTCTGTGCTTCTAGTGCCTGTGCTGCCCTTGCTCTGTCAGGTGAATCCATTCCCTGAGCAGACAAGTCCTGCCTGGCACCCACCCTCCACTGATGTCCATGCCTCCCTGCCCTTGGCAATGTCCCTGTCCTTTCGCCGGTCTTTTCTCTTTAGGATTGTGTTTACTGCACCAAGGACTCCTTTTAATCTTCTATCCTCAGCCGTACAAACCTGGATTTCATCTCCAGTCCCTGGATAATCAAGATATTTCAACAGCTGTCAGTTTCTGGCAGAGGCCTGTTCTACCATTTTTTTTCCCACAACATATTTTTCATAGCTGGTTAGAAATATGCAATATTTTGTCATAAGACTAGTCTCATTTACAGCATTTGAATATTTTTTCCTGCTTTACAGTTACCTTTCTCTATCTTACAGTTTTGAGATTTTTTTTTTCCAGTTTCTGCTGTTCCGCACTTTTGCTTTTGCTGTTAGAGCTTTCTCTGCCACTAACCCCATATATTGCACTTCTGTAATGTTTTGTAATGTGTGGCTATTGCGTGGATATTCTCTCCTTTTGTTTCTTCATTCCTAGACTCATTACCTTACATACTTTGAAACTTAGAAGCTACATAGCTGTCTCCAGCTACTAAACTATAAATTCTGAATTTTGTTGCCCCTCCTTCTTTGTTTTGACTGCCCCTTCACTTTATAACATCAGCAAATGTAATCCACTTACTGTATCTTCTTTCTTCCAGGTCATTGATATATAAAGTGAAGAAAATTGATCCTCACACTAATCCTTGTGACTCTCTTTTAGTCACATTCTTACACGTTAAACTGTTAGCATACACGGTTACCTCTTGAAAAAATATTTGAGCTAGTTCATGGCTTACTGAAATTAGATATCCAAAGAAGGCTGACACTGCAAATTCAGAGAAACAGAATAGTAACAAAGGAGGTGTATTTGAAAGCCATTGGTCTTTCCCTGTGGGTAGGAGTTGGCCAGGGTCTCCAGACTTCCTGTGGCTGCAAGCACCTCCTCAGCCAAGGGCAAACTGTCTGTGAGGTGAAGGGGCTGATGAAGGATATGTTCTGGGGCCACCAGCAGCCACTGACAGACTTGCATCAACTTGGTGAGTCCCAGTGTGAGTGGCCCCATGAGCAATTTCCTCTTTCGAATGTTCTTGATCTTGTTTCGAAGCTCCCAGAGGTTTAAAGCTGTCTCCTCATCCCTGTCTCTGTGATGTGAGAGAGAAGTCTTTGTAGTTTCTAATGGAAAGCTGTCATAGGCAGAAGTTAAAAGGGGATTTCTTTTGCATCCCTTTGCTTCCCAAAGTCAGACATTTAGCACAAAGAACCTGACTTTTCTACAGAAAAATCTAGTTAAACAGAATGTATGGATTCCTGTTATCAGATATTTTTATTATCCACCCTGAAAAAATCCCATCAGCGGAGTCATAAGCACAAGCTTGCTTTCGTGAATTCATGCTGACTTTTCATAATTAAATCAGAATTTCCCCAAGCCTGACTCTGAGTAGTATTTAAATTTTTTCCTACTGCTGCAGTTAGACAAGCAGTGCACGTTCCTTGCTTCAGAACCTTTCCAGTCACCTTTCCAGAGGAGGAAGCTAGCCTGTATAGTGCACTGGGCTGGCACTTGGGAGACCTGGATTTAAACCTAGCTAAGATGCAGGTTCGCTGTGTGAATTTAGGCAACAGACCTAACCTAGTATAGGCCCTAACACCATGTTTCTGAGCAGAGACAATAATTTCCTATCATTCAGGAGGCCTGCACAGATAAATGTGAGGTGCTGAGATCCATGAAAAAAATAACTATTACATTATTTTCATGACAAAATAGTATTTTTTTATCAAATGACCTTGGCTGAAGATGCAATTCCTCAAAGATGATGGAGGTCTAATTACAACAGGAATTAGACACCTAAAACAATACTTTAAAGGTACCAGGCCCAAGTTTATATCACCAGACTGGATATAGCAGTGAGTCCAGCCTTTTTAAACAGAGCTGCCCGAGTAAGAGACACTGCTGTAGCTCCATTTTAACTGCAGATGTCTTTGCAGAGATGTGCCTGTGGCTGCAGCATCTGAGCTGAGCAGGGGGCTGCTGGTAGGTACCACACTCTGTTGGGGTACATTTCTACACCCTTTGGTGCTGGCTCCTGCTCTCTCCCCACTAGCCTCTGGAGGAGGATGAAGCAAATGCATTTTCCTTCCAAGCTGGAGATCCACACTACCTTCCTGGCTGGTTTTCAGAAAGCTGCACAATACTGTGGTAACACAAAGACTCTGGCTTCAGAAGAAGAAAAGAAAAAAATAACAAAAAAACTTGTGCCTGCTGTTGTATCACATTCACTCATGCACTCACCCCACAGCTAGCATTCCTCTGGCAGGACATCCTGTCTCCAGTTCCTTACTACAAAAAAAAAACACACACCAAAAACCCTAGAAAAAATTAGATTCCTTCACTAGCAATGCATAACATTATTATGTCTATTTTGCAGATGGGCTGGTTGAATTGAGGTAAAATTTTGACTTTTTCGGAGAACACCTGAAAGCACTCTGTTCTTAGAATTGTGGATTCTGTCTTGATTCTCAAACTCAAAATTTCGACCTATACAACCAGGAAGGAATTTATCAGACACGGGCAAAGGATCAGCATTGCTAGTACAGTGCGTATTTCTGATCCTATAATGGGGAAGCAGCTGCAAACTCTGCATCCTCATCTCATATCTCAGATGCATTCAACCCTGCATACACAAGAAGTGCCCTTTGTTTTATGCCATTTTGATTTTAATGACACAATTTTAAACCTGCTACAGGGAAACCATTTTTTTACTGAAACACATGAAGGTGTTGTTCATCAAACAAATGGGTTGAGGAATTATTTGGATGCTTCAGAACAAAGAATTACTCTGGCTATCATCACAGACATTCTGAATGGGAACAATTTACCATGGAGGTCTGTGGCTTCAGGAGGAGGATAATGGTAAGTGTTAGTTTTGTTCACTTTTTGTACCAATGAAGAAATAAAGAGGCTGTAAGTGGATTCATTTGCGGTTCAGTTGTGAAGCGGCAGTCAGAACAAAAGAGGAGGGCAGCAAAGTCCAGACTGAAATGATGAAGAGTCAGCGAAAGAAAGGCAACTTTAAATAATCCGAATAATGTAAGTTTTTTGTCTAGAAACAAAAATAAAAGCAAAGTAAATTTGCTATGCACTCAGAAGTTATAAATGATGAAATGAATTCATACAGTGCACTTGCATACACAGGTGCTGCCATTATGGACATACATTATAAATCTGCAGGGCACTAAAGTGATTACTCTTTCCCCCATGTCCCTGAATGCCATATTTTTCCAGTATGCTGGATCCCATCTGGTCTCAAAATTCTGTCATTCTTCAGACATTTCAATTTCTTGATTACCTGTCAGGTTATGACCCTCAATTGTTTCTCTTTTTTAATATCTCTTGCTGTTCACTTGGGAGATGTCCATGTGTTTCTGACATCTGCCACCCAACCCCCTCCATGAGCCCCATGACAAAGCACTAATTATTGTGTTTATTTCAACAGTATCCTCACCTCTTTTCAAGAAAAGACCCAGAGCTTTCTCCCAGAGCACCCATACTGATCATAGTTCTTATATTTGTGCTCTTCCACAGTTTACCATTACTGCCTCCAGGTTTTTCATTGTGAAAGAATGTCCTTTGAATCCAGAAGGATTGCTCTTCAAGGTCACAGCTGAAGGTGTTATGCAGCAACTATTTCCATTGTATTCCTTAAATGGATAAGCTTATTTTCAGTTCCACTGCCAACCAGGACTATATCCCATCCCTTGCTCTTCCTATGAGGAAGAATTCTTCAATTTCCATTCATTCTAAAAACAAACACATGGTTGATTGTTTTGAAAAGTAAATGCTCTCGTTAGTAGAAGAATCAAATTTTAAATCTGGATCCTTATTTCCACCTTTCTTCTCATGTTCTTCTCATTTTAATGGCTTAATAACATGAGAAACATATGAGGAAATTCTTGCCCTAAGTAAATGTGCAGCAGGTGTGAACTTTTGATCTGGACTTGTAAGCTAGTCTTTGGTTCCTTGTGATGACAAAGGATCATTCAGAATCCAGGGTTTAACCAGTTTTGTGTTGTTTTCTGTGACCACAACCATCATAAGTACTTGGTTCTTTGTGTGGAGTCCAAAGATCAAGTTGAACTTCTGTTGCTGCTGGAGCAAGGGTGGGAACCCTTCAGTGGAATTCAAAACAGGCAGAGCCAATGGAAAGGACAAAGGAAAGACTGTAGGACTCTCTCATGCAGCAGCCAAGTCTCCCATTTCTCAACTAAATGAACCTTCCTCTCACCAAAGAGAGGATTTTTTTCCCTGCTCTGGTCAGCTGGGTCTAATTTCACCCTATCTAAATCTTAACAGATGGCATCAATAGCCAGTGCCTGTATATTATGTGGTGAATGTGGTTTTTCCAGTGCATGATCAGTACACGGTGATGGGATCTCTCCCTTTTAGAATCTTGTTGGGGAATGCTTAGTGGTAGACTGGAACGAGTTCAAGCAGGGCCTAAGTGACAGACTGCTTATGCTAGCCAAGGTGGAAGGGACTGTGAACACCTGCAAAACCGTTGTCTCTTAGGGAACTTTATTGGCATGAATGCCAATAAACATTATGATAATCACTTTTTTGGACTTAGATGCCCAAGTTCCACTGTAATCACCTTTTAGATATTTAAGTAATTTGGCAAGATTCGGGATGAATAGTAGTTTTATTTGTACAGCTGAAGAGTAGTGTTGCCTAACACTATGAAGATTATAATGTAAAAGTATATGAGCCATAAAGTTCACTTTCACTTCTTTCACTGCAGTGGTATTTTTCTTCTTATCCTTCACTTATGCCATTAATACATAAAATTTTATTTTCTACTAAAGTCATTTGAATCTATTCATAATCAAGAGCTTTAAAGCAGCAGATGAAAGTGAGAGTTACGAGTCAGCTTTTTAGGAAATTAAAGAATTTACTTCATTTGCAAATGACCATGGTGCTTATAGAAGTAACCCCTGCATTAAAGGATTAGTATTACAAGCATGAGCAGGCCACAGTGCCCTGGAAGTGAACTTGGATTGCAGTAGGGTCAGGTCTGAATGAGAATTAGTTTTTGCCAAAATTGTGCCCTCAGAGGATTACATGTTACTCTCAAGAGGCCGATCCAGACAAAGATTAAATCCACACACTGAAAAAATGGTGCAGTTTGTATTGTTCAGGACACTGCGAGTTCTGGAAAAGATACAATATTTACATTATTTAATCTACATTGTATTTGATAGTGTGATTGTCAGGCAGTCGTTACAAGAGTAACAGGGCTGATGAGCAGTTGCTTGATGAGCAGTAGGCTTCAGACTGCATACTTTAAGTGGGGATAATTTGGAAATACTGATATTTCTTTTGACTGAAGCCCATAATACTGAAGTGTACAGGATACTGCTTTAGTTATCGCATTGTCTTACAACCCCGAGCAACTTTTGACATACTATATTGATTAAAGCAAGAGAAAGTTGGGCATTTCAGCATAATTTATGCAAACTCAAACCAGTAATTAGAACAGCTAATTAGCTATTGGTATCTGATTTTATATTAATCAGGAACTAAGATAACAGAAACAATACACGCAAGTCTTGTTTGGTAATAAGGAGTTTGGTTTCTCTAGCCTAGCAGTGATCATTAATTTTGCTGTGTTTTGATTTAGTGTTTGTGTTAATATATTCCAGTATGTCTGAGGATATGAAAGTAACACCTGGTGTGCTCTGTGCAAATGCTTTTCTGCTTCAGGAGAAAAGCCAAAGGGGAAATGCAGCTAAACCTAGAGCATCATTATAAAAGTCTGGTGGGGATAAATGCCTATACTTTCTAATACTGAAAAAAAAGCAAATGGAAGTATGTGTTTCTGTTAGTATATATGTAGAAAGAATGCAGGGGGTAGTGCAGACAGAGCATTTATGCTGAGAAGGTTTTTGATGTCTATTTGTACAGTGCAAGGGGTTCTACATGCAGGTTTTTGTTTACATCTATGCTCAGTGTATGTTTGCAATTTCTTAGTGGAGGCAGTAAGCCCAATTAAAAGAAAAACCCTCTGTGCTCAGTTTTAATTTTGCTGATATCCCAAGACTGTCAAAGGTAGATATTCCACCTAGATTTCAGCTTGCCAGCAGTGAGCTTTGCTAGACTGGAATGAAAATAAAGACACTTCACTGCCTTTTATTTCCTCAGCTTCAAAACAGTCTCCTCTCCCTGGGAACAATGCTCTTCTCCTTATGGAGAACTAATCTGGTAACTCACATAGTTAGCTTATTACATGTAAAAAAAATAAAAAGGCCTCAGGAATAACTGGCAGGGTAACTGATCACGAGACACAAAACCAGAACAATGTTCACACCAAGCCAAGATGCTGGATTGCTGAAGAAATGTGGCATATACTTGGTCAACAAGACCGAAGTATCTACTTTTTAATTTCAGTACATAAATACATCAATGTCCTTTGAA
>WEIT01005233.1:25619-84869 GCA_013389985.1 Dryoscopus gambensis
CTATTATGCCTTTTCAAGAAAGGCTGGTAGCTGAATCAGACCCTTTATCAGATGGCATTTCCCACTGGTATAATACCTACAGATGAAAACAAAATTAATCTGGCGCTATCGTTCATGTTATTAAACTCATCTTTAAAATGGGAAACTGGAGCCTACCTTTATGTGACAGAAAGCCAGAGAGATTTGTTCAGACTTCCCATACATCTTATATTTAATAGTGTAAGATAGTCAAAAGCATCTTCTTTCTTACGTCCATCCACCCCATGTGCATTTGCTTCCCACTCTTTTGTACTTTTATATATTATTAAGAACCCTTACAAGCACTCTAGGATTATTATCACATGGAAACTGGAGCTTATTGTAGGCAGTGTTTTTATACATTAGCATAGCCTCTCTGGTTCAACAAGATGTGGTGAAGCTTCAGCAGGAATTTTCTAGCCTGTGAGGTGAGCGTAGTGGTCAGTGGAGCTGAAGGGATAGCTACATCAGCTAATTTACACACTGCCAAATGCATTTTGGCAGCTGTACTGGAAGAAAATGAAAATCCTACTCTCTAACAAGCCTTCCTGAAGGCAGTATGAGAAAATGATTACATGCATAATAAGCCCATGAAATCTCAAATCTCAGCTTTGGGCTCTTCAGACGTTGGATTTTGACTCATGCCTACTTCTGTATGAAACCTGAAAATCTAAGAAGGTTTTAGCTTATAGCAGGAATTCCTTCTATGCCTTGGGATGCTTTGTCTGCTCCCCACCTTCCTCTCCTTTCCCCCCACCCCCCCCATNCCAATGGCTGATGGCCAGGAGAGATGAACATGTTAGAGAAAGGTGAGTAATCACCCTTTTCTTCACAGAAAGAGTGATTAGACATTGGAATGGTCTGTGCAGGGAGGTGGTGGAGTCACTGGCCCTGGAGATGTTTAAGGAAATACTTGACCTGGCACTCAGTGCCCTGGTCTGGTTGACAAGGTGGTGTTCAGTCACAGGTTGGAGTTGATGATCTCAGAGGTCTTTTCCAGCCTGATTCTGTGATTCTGTGATTCTGTGATAAAGTGACCCTTCCCTAGTATATTTTTGAACTCTCCAGCAATCTGTAGGTCAGGGCAGCCCTGAACCACAGAAGATTACTTCTTTCTTGATAGGCCTTGATGTTGCCCAGTAAGCACTTTTCTAAAAACTTTTCTAATCCCAGAAATATCTGTTACCCACAACAGCCTCCAACTCTGCATTCCACAGCTTAGCCATGTGTTACAAGAAGGATCTGATCTCACTGTGCTGGTGCACTGTCAAGTCGCTTTGCACATACACTAAAAGTAAGACCCTTGATCTCCTGCAGATGTGAGGAATGCAAAGAGCCCCATTCATTCTGATGACACCCTGTCTAGGGGACTGGATTGGTGAGGCATTCATTGCCATCATTGTTGCTGCAGAGGGGTTTTTGAGAAATGAAACCCTCAAAAGAAAGGAACTTTATGGGGAGACTCAGCTGATTACCAACCAGGTTACAATGGCAGATGGATAACTGCTGCAAACTCACGTGATGTAAAAGCAGAAATTGCTTTTGGGCACCTCTCTTTCCCAGTACCACCTAGGCAGGACTTCAGAAGTCTTAGAGGGTAGGAACACATGAAAGCTTGTTTGAAGTCCTCTACTCAGACCTGGTTTAGTTCAAATGACACATGTGGAGGGCAACAAGGGAGAGACAGAGAGACTCCTGCAGAGTCTCCAAATGTTAGGACCACGGAAACATGCCTGGGGGAGAGTGTTGTGACTACAGAGGCAAGTAACCCACTTCCCCAAAGTCACTTCTAGCCCGCACAGCCCCTGCAGAGGTTGGGACAGGAAATGCTGCATTACCCCCAAGGCAATGCAGTAGTGGCATTTGGAAAGTGGCAATTTCCACTGCCACAACTTCCAAAGTTTGAATTTCAGCTGATGGGTCAGTGCCCAGGTTTTTCTGCAGGATGAACCCAAGCTCATCTCAGCTTCTGTTTCCAACAGATGATGTTCAAGATGCCTCACCCAGGAAAATAATACGTCAGATGACCTTTTGAATTGCCCATATCTCTGTGTACAAGATGCTATGTTTGGCACCACATGTGGTGCCCTGGGCTAACGGAGAGGATCAGAGGAGGGAAGTGCTCACTCCAGCTCTGTAGCTCCACACACCTTGACACCAATGGTCATTGCCTGGATCACCCAGTGGTGTCTCACAAAATGTCCAGCAACCCACAAATTTGTAAGAACTGCAATATACCAGCCTTACACTGGGAGAACACAGGTCTATCATCACAAGTATGAATTTTGTGGTCCATGTGCATTCAGCTCTGTCATCAGCTGTGAGAGACCTGACTGCTATGAATGTGTTGCTTTTTTTTTCTGTGGGCAGGGAAAAGAAAATAATACTTCTCATGAATACTTGTGGAGGATGACTACAAAGAAGGTATCCAGTGGGATTAGATTTATTTTCATTCCACTAAAATGTGGGTGCCTGTTTTTGTCTTGCAGTACTTGTTCAGTGTTGGAAACAGCCAATCAAACCACAAATTTGGCTTTATTTTTAAATTGCAACCAAAGCCATAAAGCTGAACAAGGCAGAATTACAAGTAACCTAGCCAGTTCCTCTCATCTGCTATGGACCTTTGCAGCAAGCTGCTTTACAGTACGTATTCTTCCTCATAACCATATCCTTTTTCTCCAGGGGATCATTTTAAGCTTTAGAAACTGCAGAAGCCATCCTAAAGCCATTTTTCCTGAAGGGAGTACTTAAATGGAAAAGAACTCTCTTCTCTTGATTTAGAGTGTGTAAAATGCTGTCCTGATCCTACCAGGCTGAAAGCTGCAGTCCTCATTCTTTCCCAAAACTCTTGCATCTGCAAAGGGACCATTGAATGCAAAAAGGCAGTGCATGAGCTTAGCAGCACGCCGATGTGTTTTGCACTGTAAGAGGGGGCCTAAGAAGCCATTTCCCTTGCACTTTTCAGAGAAACCTCCCTTTGATTACAGAAAGCTTAATCTGCTGGGATGAAAATTATAACCCACTGAAAATCCACTCAGAACCTTGAGACAATCCCATTTTCAGACACTGAATCTTTTCAGTTACTTTAAAAATTTTCTCCTTTTTTTTTTTGCTGTTTGTTCTTTTTGTTGTTGTTATAATGCCCTGTCTCCTGGTTGCTTCCCATTAAAAAATCAGGATTACCAGCACACCACAAATGAGCCTGTACTTCAAATATGTCCTTCCTGATGGGAAGTAGTAAATATGATGAGAGAGAAAAATTGTTCCTGGGAGATTTTCAACCTAATTTTGTGGACTTAAGATATCTGATTGTCCTGGGAACTCTGTGCTTGCAGCTCCCATTAATTTCAGTAGCAGGTGTCTAAATATTTCTCATACCCAGAGGTTCACATATTTGTAGGAGGATGTAGATAAGGTTTGGATAAGCATATAGCAATTCTCAGGTTAAACAAAGCAGAACTTCTTGCTTCTTGTTGTTCTCCTAGTGCTACTTATTCCTGGATATTACATATGCAGGTGATGAGTATGTACCAAGCTGATCTGAGAGAGAACTTGAGCACGGTTTTTATTTCCAAAAGCACAATGCCCTCTGTGTAGATGTGGGGCACAATTTGTAAACTCTCATTAGTGTGAACACTGAAATTTCTTCACTCGGCTTCTTAAATTTTGGGAGGAAAGAAAAAGGGAACAAAGGTCATTGATTACGTCATCTGTTTTCAGAGATTTGTTCTCTTAATCTAAGCCATTTTATTCCTCCCCTCACCACTTTTTGGTCCCTGTAGGGAGGAGTATGCCCTATCCCAGGATAAACTTGCTGTGATTCAGAAGAAAGGAAGCCCACAAGTCTCAAAGAGTACATGACTCATGCTTCCAAGGAGATGTCTTGCTATTAATATAGTGCATTGGTAGCACAGTGATTTGAAGACAACTACAATGAGAGGACAGTGGCACAAGTCTTCTCTGAAAGGTCAATCGCTGCTTAGCTGGTGACACACACATACACACAAATTTGCTTAGTTTTCATCTGGTGGCTTAGACTGAGAAAATAGCTGTGAAGTGACAAATCAGCCTTAGTGCCTTAGCCCCACTGCAAGGAGATATCTGTGTTATCAGGGAGCTCTGTCCCCGCAGCTGCCTTTGGCCCTGCTCAGAATGTGGCCCATGGATTGCATGCCCAAGGCAAGGAAATGGTTTTTAGCTGCAGCTGCAGCACAGCAGTCTTTCAGTCTGAGGCAACTGTACTTAAGGAGTTGACAGGGACAGTCTGTCCAAGTGGGGTGATGAGTCCTTTTTACTTTCTGCCCAGCAGCGAAGAACATGTGATGCTCACATCCATCTCCTCTGTGACTGGTCCAGTTCCAGCCTTTGACAGGCCAGGACCAAAGGGCACCTCCTTGACATTCTTGAGAGCAAAACGTTACCACTTCATTCCTGTCAAGGTTTAAATTGCAGCTTCAAAATTTGATTCATAAAGTGAACATTGAAGCCCTGCTTATATAATCCAGAGGGACCCTGGTCATGTTGTAGCCATTTATTTCTGACGTTAAATATCTGAGAAGTTTTTTTTGTTTTTTTGTTTTTTTTTTTAATTAAGTTTGGTTCCTTTCTATTTTGTTAGCTGTTTTCCGTATACCACTTAAGTAGTGTTAAGAAGAACTATCATTAAAATACACTTTCTGGCAATACTGTAGTTCGTAGTGTGAGAAAATGGTTTTGATAGATGCAAAAACTAATGTCCATGTTTTTAATTGATGCAAAAACTATTTTCCTTCTCTTTGTATTTAAAAAAACTATTAATAGCTTGCAGCTTGCCTAAGAGCAAGATATGTAAGGGCCAAATTTTGACCTGTTTTTTGTATTCTTTTTTTTCCTGGTGATTTTCTTTTTTCTCTCAACTTGTTACTGGTAGTTATATATTAATTCATTACCAGATAGGCCGTTTGGAAAGACAAAATAGGATACTGCTGATGAGGTAAAATGCTTCAAAGAGAGACATTATTTTAATATTTGTGGTTTTGATCTGAATCTAGGATTGTGTCTCTTTGGATTCCTCTTTTATCTATTCATTGCATGACTTACCTTCCCACTTCATTAAGACATTCTTAAATTTGTATTAAGTAACCAGAATCAGGCATTAAGTATCATCTAATAAAGGTGTCTTAAAAGTTGGGCACTTCATGTTCTTGCCCATAAGTCTAACACTGCCAATTTTCTCTGAACTCTATAACTGCAAGATATTACTTAGTTTAAAATAAATAGAAAATCATAACATTAACCATGCTTCTGTGACTAAAAGACATGGAAGACATTTTTGTGCTTTTATGATATAAAAATGTTCTCATTTATTAGATTTTCTTGCCCTTTAACTTCAGATGTATCTTGAATGTCAAGCTTGATTTTTTCATGTTTTAGTCATGTGCATTCATTTAGTGAGCTCAAATAATTTTCCTGCCTTTCTGTTTAAATTATGACTTTTTAAAAGGTGTCCTTTAGACAAATAGTCTCTGTTAAAAAGAACCAAAATTTTACATACTAACAAGAACCAAAATTTTACAGACTAGTTTCACTTTTTTCATACGTTTGATTGCCATGCTCCTGACTTCTTTTGAGTTGTATTTTTATGTTTTTTTAAAAAGTGAGAATGCTGATGGAGATGATACTAAGCTTGTTTTTTTTGTAATGTTCTTATGATTAGTTGATGGACTACAAGTCAAAATCAATTGTTCCTAGAGGAGGTTTTGAGCTCTAGTGTTTTTACCCTGTGGCTAGATCTGTTGCAGATACTCTGTTCTACATTTCAGAGCAAAAAAAAAATCATCATTCCCCTTTGTGAAGGATTAGTGAGAGTGAGTGAGCTTTCAAATACCAAGCTTGTGGTTTTGACACCAGATGCAAAGCGGCTAAGGGATATAAAATTAAGAGTAAGCTGGAAAAGAATGTTTTAATTAGCCTGAGATGTTATTCTGATTCCATTTTACTTTGCTGAAAATAAGTAAGAGTGATGGGTGGGACTGTGCAGTAGTAGCAAGAATCGAGTGATCTGAAGTGCTCTTTGAAGAAGGATCCCAGGATGACGCACGCCAGCTCAGCCCTCCCTGCAGGCCTGGCTTTGCTGGCTGGACCACTGCAGTCATGTCTATATTTACACTAGATCAAAAATCAGACTAGTAGAACATTTTGGATCGAGAAACACCAGGTAAATGAGAAAAGCCTGAAAGTAGGGCAAGAAAAATTTGGTTTTATAGGGCAGATAAAGGAATTTTTAATTTCTAAATTGAGTTGTATTTTTTCAGTTATTTCTGACTATGGAAGTATTAGTTCCTTGCTTTGTGACCCAGTCCTAGCCCATGAGCTGGATCTTTCATGAGACAGTATCTTTTGCAATGCGTATGGGTTGCTTTTTGAGCCAATATTGGCATGAGATTCACACAGTTACTCCATTTTTCTGAAAACATCAATCCCTGGCTTTGCAATGAAAGTAGTAGTTTACTATTGTCATCAAGAACAACAGAAATATAAAACTGTGTTTGAATTAAATCCCACAAATACGATGGTTATTTGACAGCTGCTTCTGTATTTTTCTGAGGGTTGTAATTTACAAGTTAGATTAAATATCAGTATTTTCAACATATTTCAAAAATAATCTATAATAGTTGCTAAGGAAAGCAGTGACAAATCCTGGCATTAGAACCCCTGGCAGTACACCCATGCTTTTGCTGTACAGTGTGTTACACCCCTTAGAAACACTCAGTTCTGCCCAAGGACAGTGCAGCAAAGAATTAAAATTCAAGCACTAGAGGCAGTGTCTTTCTTTCCTCCTGAATAAATGCAGGAAAACAGAGAAGATGGAAAAACACAGAAAATAAAACAATGAATGATTTTGCCAGGATTCATACCAAATATTGCCATGCTTTGTCAATGCAGGTTTAACGAGCTGTTTCCTGTTTGAAAATCACAATGTGTATAAAATATATGGTACAATATTCAAGTTAGACCAGCAATTAGTATTGGCTTCAGTGGGATTGAAGATTGTGACTCAGGGTGGAAGTGGGCACAGGTTCCATGGATTAGACATGCAAATGCATATGGGGAACTTGTTATACATGGGAGTTATCTTGCCTTATACTCTAAGGAAAACATAGGCTTGCTAATTTTTAGAGTTTGGAACATTTATTTGCCAAATAAATGCAGTTTGCTAATGAATTTTCCAGTAAAAGATGGGAGAAACACTTTGCAATAAGTACAAGGCACCAGGAAGCCTGTGTGAGTACCTATGACCAAGGCAAATAGATCAACAAAGATCTGCAAGGAAAGCAGAGTCAGCTGAAAGGTGATGTTACACCAGGGCTAAATAATTTCTCCCCACCAGTATGTGGGGATCCCAAAGGAGGGATGAGCACAGAGAGCCCCTGGGGCAGCTGGGCAAGAGGGAGATGAAAGCCACCTCCCTGCACCCCAGCTGGGGGGAAGGAGTCAGGGAAAGCATCCCAAAGGTGAAGGTAGGCTTGCTGGGGAGGGGCAGGAGAGGCAAAGCTGGCAGAGCTGTCCCTGAGGGCCCCCGTGCCTTGCCCATGCCCTGCAGTTGGGGTGCCACAGGTTTGGCAGGGAGCCGTGTGCTCCCCTCCATGAGAGCACATCTGTCTCCTGAGAGGCATGACCAAGACTCAACTGTCCTGAGGCAGTGGCATTTTCCTTGAAAAACACATCTTTATTGCTTTACAAATTCATTATAGGAAGGGACTCATGTTCAGACTGAAGGACACAGTTATTATTGTCCCGTGGTTTTCAATTAATAAGTTCACAGCTAACAGTTTTTAAGTACAGTGAATCATGCAAATTTCCATATCACAGCAGCTAATTTATTTGTTTGTAGGGGAATAGCAGGTGCCATATGAATCTGTTTTGAAATGAATTCCAAGAAAGGCAGATGACTGTGGTCTGAGCTGCGGGAGAAGGGAGCCGGAGGGACCGGCGGGATAATGTAACAAAGGCACTGTGCAGCGCAGGGTGTCTAATGTGGGGTATGAACGTGAAATGAGCAGCAGCACAGACCTAATATCCAGGGGACTGATCCTGAAGCGCAGCCCACACTAACAGGGGGATTTCTGGCCAGAACTAACATGACTGCATCTCCAGGTTGGAATGATAAAATCCAGGTGCCTTCTGTATATGATTGCCAATTACTTCATTCTATCTTCCACGTACAGTTCCAGCTTTTGTTCCCCAGGCAGTTTTCACTGCTGGTTGCAAACACAAGGATCATTAAGTTACAAGCTGGATTTATTTACCGTTTGCAGCTAGATCTGAGAATAGTTGTCTGTTATACCAGATTTTAATTTCAAGTCTGTCTTATGGGTATATAAGATGTGTTCTTACCTTTTCTTGCAGTTTCACACAATTCTGCATTGGACTGAGTTCTGCCTGTAAAGAGCCATAACAGAGCTCAGAGGAAGACTGAGACAAGAAAAGCACTGCTGTGCCAGAGGTTTGCAGGACACAGGATTGGTGTGGGTTGTGGCATTGCTGCTGTAGAGCTCAAACATGGGCACAGCACCCAGAGAGTTCTGAAGAAAATGCAGCAAGCTGTGACCACATCTAGGTGTTTGCTGAACTCCAGTGGTGCAAAGGCTGTGCCCTGTGTGGATGCAGCTCACTCAGTGTTCATATAGATAATCTGCAGCTCATGTGGATGCCCTCATACTGAAGCTGCCACTGTATTTTTTTGAACTGGTCTATGTGGAGAAGGAAATCCAGCAGGTATTTTCATGACCTTTAATAATCAACATGTTCAGCAAGGAACGGGGCTCCAGATCCATCTCACTGAATTTTAGGCACCCGAGGCTTTTAAGTGGGCTGTTCTCAGATATATCATTGGTAAAGTGAAGTTCAGAGGTTATCTGTCACCTCAGAGCTGGTCCCTCTGGTCCCTTAATTTCCGATTTAGCTGTAGAGGCAGGGTAGGAACCCTGATCTCAGTGAGATGATTTGAGATATCAAAAGCAAGGGGGGGGATTGGTTCTGCACTGGCAGCACCCTTCCCACAGGTGGAAGGTCACTGACTCACCTTTCCAAGCCCTCTTCCAAGTCTTTTTTTTTTTTTTTTTTTTTTTTTTTTTTGGTATCAGGCTGAGATATGGGCTAAACAAGTCTGCAAGATGTGTACTTTGGCTGCTTTATAAGACAGAACCAGTCTTCCTTATTGTAGTCATCTGTGCAAATGATAGCCCCTAAATGCTTACGCAATGAGGCTATATTTTAAATTATAATTTAAATATAAAAGTGACAGGAGGCCTAAGCAGGCTATCCAAGGGACAGATTGAATGATGTTCTTGATGTTTGAAATGAGATGAAAGAGTCACTGATACAGAGAAGCCCATTTGAGATAATAGCAGTGGAAGAGGAAATGGTTCCTGCAACATGAGAGATGAAAGTGGAAGAGGGAAACACTTATGTAGCTGTGAGAGAAATTTGACTGGTTGTGACTGAAAAACAAAAGATGCTGAAAAGAAATAACATCGTGAAAGTAGCAAGGGGGAAATGATGATTAACATTTTTTAACAGGGAAATAAACCACTGACCAGAGATAGACAAGAATTTGACCAGAGTGTATTAGTACTAAAAAATTTCCTGATGCATTTCTTCATACAGGATGGATATTCACATTAAGTGCTAAGATTTAATTAAAAACACAGTAAGCTGAGTAACTCCTCTGACTTTCTTACACATGTAATTTTTTTCATGTTTTTAATTTTGTTTAACCATCCAGAATGGAGAAACTGAATAGTTCCTGCAATTCAAGGAACCTGACTTGAATTTGATGGTTCCTTTTACTACCCATAAAACTCATATGGATAATAAAGAGGATTTCTAACCTTCCACATTAAGATCAGTCTGACTGCTTCCCCCATATTCAGACCATCTGTCTTCTTCTGGATCTGTACTTCTCTTCAACAGTGAAAAAAGCCCCTAACAGGAATGGGTAAAAAAAACGGAAACTATTTAAACTGCAGAAGACATGAAAGTACTAAAATAGTGTATTTAGATGTGATTTACATTCTTCTGTTTGATGGAATGAAACTCAGATGTCCCAGTGTTTTCACTCAGTGGAGATAGAGTCAGGACATCATAGCAGACAGAACCTAGAATATCCCAAAAGCTAACATCAAAATGTTATGGTTTTACTCACATTGAGAGCAGCTACTGATTCACAGTGACAGAGTTGTTGTAGCATCACTTGCATCAGCGAAGTCTCTTCCTTTGAAGCAGAAAAGGAACCATATTTTTTCTAACACAATTTCACATGTTTTAAGTAAGAAATAAATAAGTAACAAAGAAAATGTTTGTTGTGACTTATGCGACCCCTGTGTACTACACTGAGTTCAAATTCTGGCCACAAACACATTTAATATGTAGAGAGTTCAGTTTGTAACAAGAGCCTTCAGAAATAAAGTTTCTGGAAGAAAAAAAAAATCCTATAAGTTACAGCACTCAGGTAGACCCACCAAAGTCAGTGGAGATATCTTCCTTGTCAAGGTGGACTTTAGATCTTGGTCTGGCAATAAACAAAAATTACACACTGAAGAGCTACTTAAATAACAACCAGCTCTCAGGGGCAAAGAGAGCATGAAAAAGAGGATCAGAAAGAGAGACAGGGAATGAAACAACCAGAAGGGAGGAAAGGGAAAAAAAAATAGACACAGACTGGAATTGATCTAGAGGATAAATAAAGGTAAAGGGCATGTTTAATTCAGGGGAGAAGAAAATGTCAGAAAAAGAGACAGAGGAGAATGACAGGGAGAAATAACTGTGGAAAAAAATAATAATATAAAAATAAAGGCTTAAAATAAGAGTGAATGCTGAGAGTGCTGGAGAGGTAGAGAGAAACAATCCTAAGAGGGAAAGAGAAGAAAGACTGGCATGAGCCCTCGGTGGCACTGTGGGGAGAGAGGCTTGAAAGCAGCCTCAGCTAAACAATAGAGGGATGCCAGACAGAGGCACCAGGGGGGCCGCACAGATTAAATGAGAACCAAATGTAACCGTAACAAAGGCTCTGAGATGTAGGCGATGAAAGCATGTTAAGAGGGAAATGTTTTGTGTGCGTGTGTGTGCATGTGCGTTTTCACATACTGGAAAAGATTCTCTCTCTCCTCACGCCCGCTCCACCACCCAGCAACCCAAAACACCTTAGTCTCAGAAACAAAAGCCAAGACCACTCAGTGTCATTCTGGACTTCAATTACTATTTGTGATGGTTTTTTCTACCTTCCCTTTCTCGATTTTCAAACAAGCACCTCTGTGGTTGCTGCCCCTCCTTCAAATCCATTTAAAAAATTCTCTCTTGCTGTGATGGCTGCAAAAGATGTGACAATTGGCAGGCTGCTGCTGTGCTGAAACTAGCGTTTGTCATGCTGACCAGTTTTCTGGCTGTTTCCTTGTAATTTCTAGATAGTTCTCTGTACCTGCTTATTGTCTTTTGCCCTGGAAAGGAAGCATTTTAGGATGGAGCTGTCTCTGTGCTTGTGAGCTGCCAGTGAAGAGGAATATTAGCAAAGATTCTCCCATGATTACCATAGGTCACTTTTGAAAATTTCTGCCTGTGTCTGAGGGATTTGAAACTGGCCTTTCCTTGATTGAAAGGAGGTATTTAGCTGCAACACTGCATTACTGTTTACACATACTACACCAGAGCTCACTGAAAAGGCTCCAGACCTGAAGGGAGGTTATGGCAGCACTACACAGACTGTTGGTTGTAGCTCCACTTATCCTACACAGCAGGGATGGCCAAGGCTCTGTGGCATACCAAAGTTTCAGGCTCCCCACTCATAACCCATTGTGACAGGTAAAACCTGTAAAACCTCAAGGTAAGTTTATGTTATCCCAGTCACCCACAGATTACAGCTTGAGCCAAGAGAGTGTGGGGAAGCCGAAATGCTCAGGTTTGTTCTGTGCCTGGAGAAGCAGTTAAGTCCTGCTCCCTTTGAACCTATAGTTTCGTGAAGAGTGTAGGGTGAAGGTTCCTCTGGATATGCACCAGATTTGTCTGCAGGAAGGTGGATTCAGCGCCCTGATGTCCTGCCATACCCAGCTGGCTGCCAGCTGTCACACAGCACCACCCTGCTCTGCCCTGACAAGCATTCTGTTACTGGCTCAGGGTCTGCACCCACATCTCTATCAGCCATCTCCTTCCCTGGCACCTGGACAGCAGGACACCATGACCATGGGAAGCAATGTGTCTGTACTGTGCAGACATCTGATGGGAAAGGCAGCTGCTGGTCCAGCTGGGGAATGAGTCCCTGGAGGGGAGGGGAGGGGAGCCCCAGTCTCAGCAGTAACTCAGCACATCTTTCCCTGGATTTATGAACCCACTTGTTATCCAGTTCTCTTCTGCAAAACAGCCCGGCAGCACTACCTGTGCTACCTGCTGCTCAGACAGGTAGTAAGGAAGAGCTCCTAAATCTACATGCAGCAGTTTGGGATATTTGAAGATGTCCCTTAAATATTGACTGTTGCTGATGCCTTGTGTAGATTTTGCTTTTTCAAAAAAGAACTACAGCAAGAATTGAACAGATCACTTGGGGCAAGAAAAGTATGGAGCAGGAACAAAAATACAATTATTTACAGTGTAACTGAGCAGTTTTTACACAGAGGGTGATAAAAGCAACAAAATAAGAAATAGTTGTTAACTTGTCGGAACAGCTTCTTGGTGCTTGGTTAGATTTTTTTTAATACTTTTTTGTACCATAACCAGGGAAAAGAAACTCTTGAACTATGAAATGCAAGATATTGGGCAAAGAGGGAAGCTGCTCTGAATACCATACAGTGCTTCCAGGAGATAGTGCCTCTCAAGGAACTTCTCAGTTACCGTTCAATGCAGGCTCAGGTTGCTAAATTTGGATCAAAACCTGCAAAGAATTCTAAACTCCCCTAAATCTGTTTGTGGCTACATTACTGGGAGATTGCAAGGATGAAGTTATGCAAGTGGATCTGAATTTCCCAAAGGTCTGAGCCGTATTTCATGCCAAGAAATTCACATTATTGAGTTTTTAAACAAATGATCATTAATGATGATCTTAATGATCATTGACATTGTTCCTGTAGAAGAGCCAGGGAAATGTTGCCCAGTGCAATTCTTGCTGCTAAGGGGTTAAACACTTTCTTGGCTAAGGCTGCTTGCTGACCTAGCTGAAAGAGAAAAAAAGCTATAGGTCAGTGAGTGAGATTGCCCTTCCTTTAGAACTGCCCAGGAAGATTACAATAAGTGTGTAGAGACTAAGTTAGGAATTAGAGACTAGGGAGTGCTGATTTCAGTTCTTTCATGTGCAGCCTTTGGGCTGAAATCCAGGGAGCTGTATTGGCATAAACTATTCCAGTAACAGAGGATATATTGCTAGAGCCCACCTAGCCTGGGGGCTTGAGCATCACTGTGCCTCAGACTGCTGACTCTTGATCAGGGAACTGACAGAAGAAAAGATGGATTGGTCTGATCATTTAAGTAGAGTCATGACTAAATGATTACATAGGGTAAAAGGGGATCTAGGTAAAAAAGCATTATTAATAATCTTTAGATTTCTCTCTCTGAGATTTTCTTTTGTTCTTCGGTGAAGAGAGAAGAGAAGGTGGTGAAGATATATCAAACATAGATTCAGAGAAATAGTGCTGCATTTCAGTCAATGCACAGGATAGCAGGTTGTGTAAAAAAGATGTAATTCATCAAATTCAAGACTTGATCTAACTTTAGGCCCTGGTTTGGAGCCTTGGAAATGAGCAACAGAGAAGGTCCTTCATCTGCTGTTTCTCTGGGTGGGCAGAAGCAGAATAAAGACAGCTTGGTTGCTGTCAACAGTAGAGACTGATATAATTAGAGCCATATAATATACCAACAACAACATCTCCTCCTTAGCATTCTGAATTTCTGGTGATGCTGGGCAGCCTGTGTCAGCCACATTTATAACTGAGAGCCAGCTTTTTCCTTTAAAAAGGTTTTAATAACCTGTCTGCTTGAGCTTGCAAGCACCCAGCACCCTGTGTCAGCTGGCTGGCACCTGTTCTCACAAAAGTAATAGAAGTAGTATATTATACTTTGGAATAGCAATTGGCTCTTGACAATGTGACCATGAACAGCATAACATTTGGCTACAGTCGTACTTCAGCTTTTGATATTAATAGAAGTAAATTCCAACAGCGAGTTAATCAACAGAGATTTGGATGGGAGGAGAGACAAGTGGCTGTGCACTGGTTCAAAACTCAAGTCACAGATGTAGATTAGTAAGGCAGAGGCCTGGAAGTGGCTCTACAAGAGTTCTACAAGGAACTAAATGGTGAATCTGAAAGCAATTCCTTAGTGTTTTGCACCCTGCCTTCTGCTTCATCTGGGAAAACTCTAAGTAGAAATCTAATGGGAAATCTTTCTGGAGAAAACCACCTGGAGGCAGATTGATTTCAAATGTGGCCTTGAAAATCACTCTGAAACCATAGTGGACTGCCTTTAATGCACTGAGACAAGGACCATCTCCCTTCTGTGCTGACCTGTGGTCCAATGCAATTACCTCTCCAGCTGATTGTACAATCCTCTTCCTCACAACTGGGAGCCATTTTCATAGACCTTATTGTTTTAGACAGTTTTAGAAATGATGGTCTATTTCTAATGCAAGAGAGCCCTAACAGTGGCTTCCCTGCTAATGGACTGTAATTACAGGATTGATCCCACATGCCTGGCAACATGAACCCTTCTGTGCTTTCTAAGGCAACAACTGCATTAATCAATGGTCTGCTACAACAAGCTTCAGAGGATTCAGGGAGAACAAACCCTATATACCCCATAAGGCTTGCTGAATGGGGACAACACACACCTGATTAGCACAGTATCATTAACTTGTCTCCATGGTCATGTGAAGGATTGTCCTTGCACTGCACTTCATTTAGCAGCTGGGAAGAAACGGATCATTTTCAAAATAGGTCTGTACACTTGAGAGTGGCCCCATCTGTAGAAGAGGCAACAGTAGGAGCTGCAGAAGACATAGAGCAGATGTTGAACAAGATTCTTCCCTTGGGTAAGAATGATCTCTTTCTTACATGAAGATATGGCACTGGCATGTTACTGGATGGGAGCAAGGATATCACAGCATGGGCACTGACTTCTCAGTCCCACAGATAATGTGTCTGCAAATTCATGTTAATAAAGAGAAACACTTGTCTGTGGAGTAATAAAGAGGATGCCTTTAATGAAAAAAGGATGGCTACTTCACACTTTTATATTTGAAAGTGAGATGACTGTTATGTCACCTTACCAAAACTAAGCTTACAAAACATAGTAGATCTGATTCTTCTCACCCTGTGTGTTTTGACAGGAACTGTTAAGCACGTTGCACAAAAGCCTTGGTCCTTGTCACAGCAATTTTTCAGCTATGCCTGCCCATATACCCCACTGATGTGAGCTCTGACCCTGACAGGCAGACTTGGCCTCCTGGCTTGACTTCAGACCTGCCTCATCACTACAGACTTGTCTGCCAGTCTTGGCTCTCGGCTGAAGCCAGCTGCCATCCCTGGACCTGCTCTGCTCAGGTTGCTGGGATGCTAAGGTGCTGTGCTGGTGAGAGCTGTGCCCTGTCCACTTTGCTGCTGTCTCAGCTCTTGCCTCACCTTTCCTTACACAGCAGTGCAAAGAAAGACCCTTTTGTCTGTATGATCAGTTGCACGTAGATCCTCTAACTCCCATTTCACAGGCAGTAATGACATGACAGAAGCAGACATGGTGGGGTCCTGAAGCAAGATTATGTAGTGTACAAATACGTGTCTTTGACAGCCAGTCCCACTAAGGTGGACCCAATAACATCCAGTGTACAAAGAATCTTCATCAAATTCAATCATTCTGAACGTCCTAGAGGATGATCTTTAATTTAACAACAGAAAAATATTTACTTCTTATGAATCAAGAATCTGCATACACTGTCACATCAATCAAACTGGTGAGTAAGAGCAGTGGTTCAATTAAACTCTGAGGGAAATGATCCAGTGATTTATCTGAACCTGTTGCTGCAACCAGAAGACACTGCTGATTATTAAAAGTGAGAGCAATGTCATCAGGTTTTGTCTTTTTTTCCTCCTATATGGTCCACATATAACAATAAAGTGTTGCCTAAGAAAAATAACACCCCGACATCATTAACTGTACCCAGAAACTAAAAGCTTGGCTAAGAATTTTGTGTGACTTTGCACAACGTGATGTCAATTGGGTCCAGACAGAACAAGAACAAACTGATAGAAAAGAAGCCAGATGAAGAAGATGTGAGTCTGGGATTGAATCTTGGTGTTACTGTCCAGCTGGCCTCGTTATTTGCCAGATGGCAGGTTCAATATCAAGCCCCTGGAAGGGTCAACACAGCAAATTACAAGATCTGCCAACTGGATTTAAGAAAAGAGACAAAAAGGGAAAAAAATTAAATTTAAAAAAAAAAATCCCATATCTATCATGTCCATCTGCTGGGCGGAGTAACAGCCAGAAAAGGATTTCTCATAGTCTCATGTACGTGTGATCCAGGGCTGGAGCAAAGTGCTAATTCCTCAGAGTACAAATTATCCCAAGATATTTAATCCTTGCACAATACAAAACAATAACTTGTTTTGCAAACACGTTCAAGGCAATCTTTTTCTACATCTATTGGATTAAATCTCTTTTATCTTCTAGCACTTGTTTCCACACTCCCATTTGCCTGTTTGATTGCCTTTTTGAGGGCACATAAGCAGTGGCAAAATAAGAACTGTAGAAATGTGGAGGACAGGCATCATTTGATATAAAGTATTCGGCACAGTCTCATTAATCTTAATGCCAGTCCAGATCACCCTGGAAAGTTCTGCAATGACCTTCCCAAGATATGGCCTTGAATCAATTTGTTACCCATGCTGTGCATAGAAAAGCATGATATGTGTCCTTAAAATTAACTAAAGATTTTGGTAGATATCTACTCTTCTAGTCATTCTAAAAAGGTTTCCTTTTTCGATCTGAATTTTGGGCTGTTGTTGTCTATTTTTCAAAGTACAGTGGCCACATTTCAGTGAAAAAAATCTGTCAACCTAACAGACATTGTCTGAGACTTCAGATAACTGGGCAAATTAGAAATATCTGGAAAAGACATCACATTTTCCAACTCTCCCTCAATATTTTCCTTTAAGCAGAAGATCCCACAAATACCTGACTAGAAGAAAGGCTGCAATAACATCTAGGACCATGACATCATTGCAAACTTGCACTTAAACACTGCCTGATGTTTGTGGCCAAGTAAGAATTATGGTCCACCTATAACATGACATTTCATGCTGATCTTGCTGCACCTTTTGCAGAACTAACCTACGACATCTTTTGCTTGTGGATAAATCTCAATGTGTTTTGGGCACAAATATTTACTGCTTTGAGCTATGAGTCTTTAGATGGACCCTGTACAAGCTAGACTGTCTTACATTGGATAGTGGTGTTACAGGAACACAAAGAAAAAGGAGTATCTGGTGTCATCTTGGAGTCATAAGGTCCAATGTGGTTATTAAAGTTACATCCAATGTTCAAAGCTACATCAAGACTCTGAAACAGTTTTTTTTAACAGTAACATTTTGGTTTATCTATCTTTTATAGTAGCTTAGGAATTATTGTAGGGCAGCATAGTTGCAACAATTTTATTTCATGGTAAAGTACTGCCCTAGGTGACAGGATATTTGAACCCTTTTTTCTCTTCCAGATAAGATTGTGGGGAACTGGGAACCAACCAGGAAATGAGCTTTTAATGAATATGTCTGATCTAAACTAAAACACTGATGTGGATGCACCTGTAGCCAGTTGATACAGCAGACTTCATGTCTAACTAACATTTCTCTAATTCCCAGGTGGGCAACTACACCTAAGCTGTGAATTCTAGTTCATGCTGATCCCTGAGCCATCTCCAGTACTCGTCTGGAAGAGTATTGGATTGTCTGGTCCAAAGACATGTCATGTATCTTTCTTACGGCTTTATAATATGGGCAGTGCTGTGTCAGTGTCTGGGACATGCCCTGACCTTACTCAGTTTATTTGCATAGGAGTGACTGCAAAGTCCCCTGTGGAAGGAGTTGGGGGCATGAGGACATGGGGAGGAAAGCCAGATTCAATTACCAGCTCCAGTGGATGTGCTGCTGAAGTCTGGGTGGATGAGTGGTTTACATCTCACGGAGCTAGAGACTGTTAATTCTGTGATAGATTATGGTCATCCTAAATTTATCACCAAGGACTCCAAACAATAATTTTGGCAGACATCTAGAGTAGTAACTGGAAATTTGAGTAGGAAAGTAATGGAGAGCCCACAACAAATCTCCTTCTCTTCTCTGCTCTACCTGTGCTCCAATAGGGAAAGTTTGTAAGGGCAGACTCTGAATGAGACACTTGGTACTCACTTAGAACTGCTTTCTCATCTGCTCTGCATAAAGTGTATGTTATGTGCACACAGCTGGTGTGCACATGCAAGACACCCAAAGTCAAAAACCTAACAAGGAGGAAATGCGAGGAAAAACCCAACTTGTGAAAGAAACAGTGATGAACTGTGAAGTTTTAAAATACTCAGTGAAGTAAATATATAATTTTTCAAGGCTCATACAGGCATCATGGATACTGTGTCACAACTTTCCACATGGATTTCACTATGATTTCTTCACTTTTATGAGAATATTTGAATTTGTCAAGAAAAAAATTAAAATGGGGACAGTGGCTGGAATTTGGCAAGTTATGAAATCTGCAAGAGTTTCTCAGCAAGGAAAAGACACACATGGATGGATGTGCAAGCATCACAGAAAGCTGAGGTAGAGACCAACCAAATTAGTAGAAGCAGAGAGCTGAAGCTGTGCCTCCTGAGTAGTGGAAGAGTTGCAGACTTTTAGACAAAAGCAGTATTTCTAGTAAGTGAATCACGAAGGATTCTCCCGTTGCTTGAATCAGCAAGAACAATGTTAACTTGTCTAATCCAGAAGAAATTTTCATCACTCTTAGCTTCATACATGAAGTTGACTCAGTGCAAACCTTCAGGAGGCAATATTTATCCCAGCAATATCCTAATGTCAGAAGGCAAAACAGTAACACAGCAGCAACCATGTAATTGAAGCCACAGCATGCCACTGAAAGCAGGTCTCTACAAGGTGACCAAATCTGTGGAAGTGAGACCCATGTGAGCTGTTGTGGCCATTAATTTCTTTATCCTTTCATCATGTTTGAGATCTCAGTTCCAAGCTAACAGCCTGTGGCAGCAGGTAGCAAAGACATGGTTCTGCTGACATGCAATCCCCAGAAAGAATATATGTGACAAAATTATACTCCCTGGTAATGTCCTATTTATAGCTTGTGTTTGGGAATGGTCTTATCTGTGTTCCTTTATACACTGAGAGAGTGATTAAAGCCTCATTTTCATTTCCTTTTGTACCTTACTCTTATCATCCAGATAATTTTAGTGTCTTTAATCAACATTTGCAGAAGTAAACAATGCTATGCTAATAACAGTGTTGTGTTATAAACATTTCCTAAGTCATGAAACATTAGCACAAGGAGGATGACTGTTAGATTATCCCATTTTTAGGAAAAAGAGACTGGTAAAGTGAGCAGTCCATGATTATAATAATCTGTGTCAGGCCAGGTATTCCATCCTGTCCTTATTTAAGCACCAGACAGTTCTTCATTTCAAGTTTTGAAGTTCTGCAAAAAATCTCTTATGTGAATTAGTCTATAGATTTAACATGAAGAAAAAAAACCCCAAAACAACAACAACAACAAAAAACCAACAAAAAAACCCCCAACCAAATCAAACACTGAAAACCAAACCCAAACCCAATAAACAAACCATCAAATATAAGGAAAGATTTATTGTTATCCAATGACAGACAACTGTTTCTGTAACAGGGAAGCGGATGACTAGAGAAAGAGATACACAAGTTACCACTCATTACCTGTTCCACAAGGAAAAAGCAAAGATGATGAACAAGCTTGTTAAAAGATATGACACCCCAACTAACCATGAAGCACTTGCTGAAACAGTTGGGATTTTAGTGCCAAACATCTTGATCTTATCACTATCACATTACGCGGCTAAATAATACAGAAGTGAATGTGAAGTATTCTCTCCAGTGACATTATCCCATAAATGGAAAAGTGTGGAAGATTGAATGTGCTATAGAAGCATAAAATATAGATGTAGGCCTTCATTTCCACCAAAATCGATGAGCCTGGCTTTGCTTTGCACTTGCCTAGCACATTCCATCTTCCCTATGTTATTGCCTCACCAATTAGAAAAATTAAAAAGCCAAGACAGAAGGCAGTAGCTGCAACATTCAAAAAACAACACAGAATTCACGACTTGAAGAAAAAATGCATGTTTTTCGTAAAAGGATAAATGATAGCAATCTTAAAGTCCTAAGACAGTCCTATCATCTTCATCTCTTATTCTTACTTATTTTTTCAAGTATTTTTTTTGTAGTGCCACTATGACTCAGCTTGCCTGGAATCAGTAAACAATGGGAATATGACAGTTTCTGGCAGAGCACATGAGGCATTTTATCACTATTACAGACACTCAAGATGGTCTGATTGAAAGGGGCAAAATATACCTGGTCAAATTAATGTATGGACCAGACAAGTAAAACCAGCACCAAACCAGTATTTCAGATGTCATGCAATAAAGTTTTGCTGCATACATGTACATAAACACTAACAGGGGGTGTCTTGAGCAGATACAAATCAAAGGAGAGGATGCTTCTTTCCCAAAGCCAGGTGGACTCCCCCACCCGCCTACAGGTGTGACATCATGGATGGCACCAGTGCCTGGCCCCTTCCTGCTGTTGTGCAAGTCTGAGCATCACCAGGGAGCCTGTGGAGGTGAGAAGAGGGGTCAGTCATGGCCCATGCTCTGGTCCTGTGCTCAGTGGCTGTTAATTGCTTAGTATAGACGCAGACAAATGTCCCCACTGCCATGTGGATGTCACAGTCCCAGGCCCCGCTGAGCCTCCCTGTCAAGTCTGTCCTGCTGAGCTGCTGGGGCTGGTCTGGTCAGGCCAGGCAGGTTTGGGGATGAGCAGAGTTCACACTCCTGTTCCCCTGCTGGGTGTATTGGATATGGGCAGGGCTGGGCATATCCAGCGCAGCCCAAGAGCAGGGAATCCGAACTCAGCTCAGGCACTGTGCAGCCTCACTGAGGCCAGCTGATAACCCAGGTAAAGCCAAGAATCAGGAAGGAAAGAGCACAGTCATACTGTTTTGTTGGTAACTGTTTTGTTCTTCTGATAGAGCAGACACCAAAGATTGCAGCATCCCAGCTGGCACTTGGGATCTGGACATGGACCTAAGGAAGGGCAATACTAGTTCTAGGTTCACCTGAGCTTCTGTTTATAATTCTATCATAGTTCTATCATCTATCATAAGCATTTTCCCTAACTTCTAGATATCCTTGAGGGATATGTGGTTGCAAGGACAGATGAGATAATGTTTAGTCTAAACTAAAAGCCCATCACTTTTTGTGTGTATGCTTCTAAAAAATACATCGACAAAATTTGTGTGAAAATGAAATTTCTATACATCCTGATTCTGGTCAGAATTAGAACCTAGACAGCTGAGAGATATTTAGATGTTATTTAGACCTCGTGTCCCAAAAGATCTGTCAGAAGGCCTGTTCTCACAAGAAAAAAAATCACACATCTTTCATATAATTGAAGAGTGGAAACTTCTTGGAGCAAAATAACTCCTGATTCACAGCTCTGTTAAGACAAAATTCTCCTTGGCCTCTATGAACTTGGAATAAACTTGAAAGCAAATCTTGGATACCATATTACTTCAAAACTTCATTTTTTTGCATAAATCCTGCCTAAAATGTCAATAAATGAAAGAGATCTAATTGTTATCTGGGAAATGACTGCCTGATGCATGGGTAAAAATGCCACACCTTCCTCCTGTTCTTTCCTACTTTGATTTGTATGACACAAAATATTTTAGTTCATTTTTCTTTTAGCAGATAGATGCTAGCATGAACTGATACGAGGATGTCACTTTTTTTAAGTAAATTTTTACAAGCTCACTGTTTAATCTTTCTGATTGGCAAGTCTAAGGGACCTGCACTGTTAATCAGTGCACCAGCATCAAATTAAAAACAGTCCTCTGTCATGCAGATGACTGGCTGGCTAAAGCAAGTAAGACAGGAGTCCAAGAAGCTGCTGTGCCTCTCTCTGTGAAGTGAGCAAATGCTTTCATGTCAAGTATTTCTAGGGTACAAAATCCAGGCAGAACACCCAGGGAAACCAGACAAAAAAGGCAGATGTTTGGACTGAGTACTCACTACAATTTGATTGACACATTGGTTGGCTTTACATAGTTACTGAGAAAACCTTCATGTGAAGTGAGATGTTTCCCAAGAACTGCAAGGCCACCTGCAACTCCAACCCTTCCTTCCTCCTCCAAGTTAAATGGTACCACAGGGGTTCCTGTACTGGAATGTTGGTATGTCTGATCCCTCTGCTTGAGTTCAGGATAATGGTATTAAATGGGTTAGTGATTGAGCTCATGCAGCAAATGAAAGGCAAGACATTCTTGAATTATTTCAGACAAATATTTACAGGTCAATTACCCATATTCCTCCATGCATTCTGTACCCAGCCAATCACTTATCCATTTGTGTTGCTATTGCTGGCCCAGGGGCCTGCAATATATTGGCCAGTGTGTGGGAGTTGGAATATTTTGAATAAACTAGGTCTAAAGAGAATAAAACATTGCAGACAGCTTTCTAGCTGAGACATTCCTAAAAGACATATTCAGGGTAGTGGTAATTCAAGAATAACTGGATAGGAAATTGCCCAATCAATGTAGTTTGATGTTTACATATAATTTCACAATATGCTATTATGTTAACCACTTGATTGGCATATATTTATGTTGTGGTGATTTCCAAGCACTCAGGAAATGTGGACCAAAGAAAGGGGTGATTTCTTTGGGAGGTGAAACAGTTGTCAAATACAAAGAATACTGATTGCTACTCCACTTTGCTTACCCATTACTGATGTCCTTTACAAGAGAGATGAAATGGCAAAGCCCGGTGCAGCTGACAGGTCGGAGATGAAGAACAACATTTTCTGAATCTAAGGAAGTTCAGCGCCTTTGTGTTTATACTTTATTTTGCACAAAGTGCTTCCAAAATCTGCTGTGAAAGCTCTCAGCCCTAACCTGCTTCCCACACCACTGTAAGCAGAGCTGAGCCTATGATGGCTCTGGGAGGCCAGCACTGGTCTTTGCCTTCTGTTCAGCCTATTCAATCCTGCTGGCTCCTCACACAAAGGAAGGGTTTTCGCGCCAAATAACTAAACAAACATTTCATATTGGTCCTTGCTTATCATGGTTAGTCCTGTCCTTATAAATAACATTAATAGTTCAATAGCTTTTGTACTTTTGCCACACTACCACTTAGTCAGTTTCCATCAATCACATGCTGAAATAAATCTCTGATAGAATCAAATTAAGTGCTCTATGAAGAGTTTACATCACTTCCCGAGCTTGGTCCCCGAACAAGGACTCTCCAGTGCCTTTTGAATATTTACTGCATGCTACCCACTGCACATTGCACTCTATTACACTTATCCAGAATCCCCATACTTAATGAGTCTTTTAGCATGTGGGAAGGAAAGGTTTATAAATAACTACACTATCAGGAAACACCCTCAAGCACTTCCTTTTACAGTGTTTACTAACAGCTTTTCTATGTTATTTTTATTATTCATCTTGAGATTAAAATCAGACTTTATTGTGTCGTGTTCAATATTCTACTGGAAATTATATATAGCAGATCTTGTCTCACCAACTGCCATTCACAAATTGCCTGCAAGATGCAAAGCAAAGTGACATGTGGCCCAGAAAGTCATTATATGCTATGATAGATCCAATTGTGTCTGTCCCTAATGGATTCTTATATAAATTCTGCCCTTAAGGTTACTTCCACGAAAAACAACATTCAAGGAGTCAGTCTCTATACTGGAAATGACTGCATGGACATCTCTTTCAACAGGTGGTGCCTCTTCTTTGTTCCTGAATTCAAAGTAAGCCCTGCAGAGAAACGCTTTGCAGAATATCATGGTAATTTGGAAAGGGGAACAATATCTCTGAATATATTCAGAATAAATGGGTGTGAATGAGACATTAAGTAAGGTTATCAAGAAGGGTTGCACAGCTCTGCTTCTTGACTTTGATCATGACCAGAACTTGGTGTTGAAGATCCCATCCTTGCCAAAAACTAGGGAATTGTCCAACATTCCAGAAGAAATCCAAAATGGATTTAAAACAAAGTTTTGTTTTCTGAAGTCTGTTCCTGTAAGCCCACAGGGAACGCACACTGGAGCCACTGGTTCCTGAAGGATTGCTCCCTATAGACAGGAATCATGCTGGAGCAGTTTTTGAAGAACTGCAACCCATGGGAAGGACATTCTCTGGAGCAGTTTGTGAAGGGCTGTATCCTGTGGGAGCACTCTACTCTCGAGTAGGGAAGAGCATGAGCAGTAAAGAAGAGCAGATACGAAACATGAGAAACTGACCATCCCTCCCATTCCCCATCATCCTGCTCTGCTTGGGAGGGAGGAGGTGAGAGTTAGGAAGGAAGTGCAGGCTGGAACAATGGGAGGGGTTTGAGAAGGTGGTTTATGATTTGTTCTTATTTCTCATTATCCTATTCTGTTTATTTCTCTATAACTGAAATTAATTTCCCTGTGTTGAGTCTGTTTTGCCCATGATGGTAATCGGTAAATGATCTGCATGTCCTTATCTTGATCTGATATCAACCTATGAGTTTTTCCTCATAATTTCCCCGCTGTGCTCTGAGAAGTGGGTGATAGAGCAGCTTGGTGAGCACCCAGCAGCTAGTCAAGGTTAACACACCACAAAAACTGAATATGTCAGCTTGTTTAAGAGGGAAGAAAGACCTGCTTCTGCTTGGGTTATAGATAAAAATTCTCTTTTATCCCTATTCCACAAGTTTTCTTTAGTTCAGAAGTGGGATTAACTACTATAGATTCACAGAACACTAGTTATACACTTCTGTTATTGTAGATTATGTACTTATTCGTTGTGTAAAACTCATAATCATTTTCAGATGAATCAATGTTTTTTCCTTCCATCACAAATAACAGTCATTACAGCAAGAAATATGAAGATTATAAATGAAAAATCTTTGTTTATACATAAAGTCCTTGCCTTCTTGTTGTTGTGATCCCTGCCCAGCTCCTGCCGGCTAGCGAAGGCAGGGGTCCTGGGGCAACATACCCTGCAGGTAGAAAGAAGGGGGCTGCAAGCTCACCGGGCTTCCACAGAGTCTCTGGGCTACACCTTTGCAGGCAGCAGCAACCCGTAAGAGAAACACAGTATCTCCTTGATGGTGAAGTCAGGGTTTATTTTGGTCCAGCGCTGGCAAGGGCGGGGGGAGGAAGGGGGAAGGGAGAGGGGAGAGGGAAGGGGAAGGGAGAGGGAGAAAGATCCAAGCGGAAAGAGAGCCTTGTCCTCTGAGCATTCCCTTATCAGGGTTTTGAAGGGCCCACGGGCCCAAGGCTGGAGCCAATGAAAAGCTCACATGGGAGGGATCAAAGGTAGGGTTACATCTTAGGAATATACCATACATTTTGGAAGGGGGAAACAGAAAAAACCATTTAAAGGAAAATACATCACCACACCTTCTTGCAAAATTTGAAATAAAAAACCTGTGATGGCTATAGCAGATATGTTTACAAATAGATCTTTTGTTGGGTTTTGTTTGTTTGTTTTTAATTCTATAAAGAAATATTTCACATTCTGAAACGTTTGCCCTGGAAAGACAGAACCCCAAAGTGGAATTTTCCTATGAATTTCGAGGAAGGACATGCATAAAGAACTGTTACTTTTGACAGAAACTGAAAAGGTTTCATCCCTTTCCACTTGGGAAGCTCCCACTATATGTACCCTTATTTCTTTCAGAAAAGGACTTAGTAAATGAAAGGACTTCATCCTTCACTTTTGAAACACTTTTTCAGGGAAACAGATTAGTTTCAAAACAGGTACCCTTTCTGAAGAAACCCTTAGCTTTAAAATTTTTACACATACAAGAATTTTTAGTTTGTTACAAATAAGAATTTTTAAGTTTTATGTTTACTTATCATTCTGCATAATTCTACTTAATAACTGACAAAACTAATTTCTAGATTCATTATGCTTAATACAACGTAGGAACTTTGCTGCAGCATGCGGCGGTGGTGAGGTTCCGCGGTCTTCCCAAAAGCATCCCCAGTAGGCGGGAGCTGCTTTGGCGCCGAGGCCAGATGGAGGCACAGGCACACACACACGCTGGTGCAGGCGTACACACGCAGTCCAGAAAGCAGCTATCAGCGGCACAGAGGCGAGAAGGGTCTTTTGTGGGGTTCCAAGGACAAGGATTTATTGAGGGTCCACAATTGGAGGGCCCAGGTACAAAAGACAAAATGGAGGGAGAGGTACAAACTTTATATACGGAACTTATAGGGCANCTGGATGGGTGGAGCAGGGGGACAGAAGCCAATGGGAGAGCCTGGGAGGAGAACTTTCCAGAAGGGGACCAGACAAGGTACAAAGGGGAGGGGCCAATGGGTCCATCCAAGGCACAGAAACAGGATACATTAGCATCATAGCCTCGGCACAGCTCCAGGCCTAAGGACTGTCCCACCAATAGACCTGTTTTATTCTAGGGCTTATAGGCCCATAGGCCTGACCAGTGCGGTTTTATGTTTACTTATCATTCTGCATAATTCTACTTAATAACTGACAAAACTAATTTCTAGATTCATTATGCTTAATACAATGTAGGAACTTCAGGTGTATATCCTTGTATGTGTGATTCAGGTGGGCCTCTACAGAGTACCTTGTTACTTCACAGACAGGTCCCTACCTTCACATCCCTGCTTTTTCACAGCTGGGCCTGGGAAATGTATAAGGGATGAATGGGATAGGATGGTGGCACAAACTTCTTAAGGAAATTCAGAGACAGTGATGAAGATCTAAGAGGTAAAAAATTCCTTGTGTCAAAAATATTTGCATTGTGGAAGAACATGTCTTGCTATTCCTCTGAAACTGCACTAAAGCCCACTGAGATGTCAACTCAAAATGATGGGAATGTTCTTTCTCTTTATCAAAATAGCTCTGAAGAAGCTATTTAATTTTTTTTTTAATGAATAATAAGCTCAGTTGCAGGAGAACTATAAAATGTCATGTTGCTCCTTCCAAAAATGTTAGCATGTAATGCCAGTAGATTTGGGTTTATTCAATGTTGTGATTAAAGCTTCTATTGATTCCCCTGAAGCACAGAATATATCAATATCTTTGGTTTCAAAGGATCGTTCAGTGGTACAGAAATAGAGGACTCAACATAGAAGCTGGCGCTTTATTTTAAATTTATGAAACTCCACAGTGAATCCCCTGAGCGTGCTGTCAGCAATACCTTTCAGTTGTGGAGCTCAGCCTCTGTTGTCAAACTAAGTCACTTCAGTCCCTCCTAGTTCACACATTGGTGCTTCTTAACTGGAAAAAAAGCTGGGTTACGAGTCAGAAGGAATTAATATTATTATATAGAAAGCTGTTAAGCCATCAGATGCATTCCATCAGCAGTTACTGCAAATCATGTATGTTTATCCCTTCTCTGCCACTGCAGGTGTGGCAACCTAACCCCTGTCTCAATTGCTCCTTGGTTGACTGGATCCAGGACAATTGAGAATGTGGTGTCTTCAGGAAGCTTTTTTGTGGTGGTGTTGTATTATGTTATACTTTAATGTTCTTTGTACCCCAATGGTTTGTTCCGGTACACCCCTGATCCCTATTCCCAGTTGGTATTACCTTAAACCCAAGCCGCTCCTCCAGTACTTCCCTAAGTGGTTATCCCCTCCCTTTCTTCTGGTACCTTCCCCATCAATCACCCAAACCCCGCCTAATGTTCCAGCTAGTTCTATGCCTATCATCCAGACCCTCCCAGACCTTCCAGATATGGTCCCTGTCAATTCCCTGAACCTCGATGCCCCATTGGGGCATGTGACCTTTTCCCTCTACCCCCTGAGCCCATTGATCCCCGTAAATGTCACTCTCCCCGAGGTTCCTCCCCCTGGAGTCTCCCATTGGTTCCAGGTTTTGTCACGCCCCTTGTTCAACACCCCTTTAAAAGTGACTGCAAGCGATGAGTTGTTGCTTGTTCGTCCTGGATTCCCTTGGGAAATAAATCTGCAACTGTATCCACTGACAAGCCTCTCTGTTGCTGTCTATCCTCCTCCTTGTTCTGGATTGCTGACGCCTGCTGTGCTTGGGGCTGCTGCTCTGAGGGAAGAGCACAGACTCCAAAGGAGTGGCCTTAAAGCTGCGAGCCTTCGGTCACTCCCCACTCTGGCCGCATACCGCGGAGTGCTGGCCAGGGCAGGAAAAGGCGGTCACTGTGACACCGTTTCAAACCAAGTAAGGGGAATGGCTACTAAGAAGTAGATCCTGTGGAGATGAAGCAATGTTTTTTTGATGCCATCTTCCCCTTTTTCATCATAAGACACAGCTGCACAGTTGCAAGAAGCAGGGTCAAACAGCACTCCTATCCCTAGAGTGGTCTGTGGGCCATCAAGGACCCCAAACACCCCCAGACTCTTTTTGGCATCTCTCCATTGTAGGACTACACAGGCCCCATAGTATTGCATCAGAAACAAAAGAATTCCCTCCCTGAGGAGGAATCTGGGCGTTCCCATGTCAACCTGAATGTGTGTAACCTGACAAACTGGTGGGCCACCCCCACAAAGGATCAAGACTGTGAACATTGCGGCAGTGAAATAGAAACAATTAGATCTTGTTGGTGGATCCATGAGTAGTAATATTTTTCTTCTCCACTATCTACTCTTATTTTTTCTTTTTCTTTCTTCTCCTTAAGTATTTTCTTTGTGATATTTTTATACTTTTATTGAAAAGAACCAAGATGGCCACATACCTCTTTTGCACTGCATTTAAATTGTTTGAAAATAAATTTCCCTTATGTTTACACTGGTCATTTAGTATCATTTCACTCTAATTCACCCCAAGGGATTTATTAACAGAAATCTCAGTTACTCTGTTTCAGAGTGGGGTTGTAACAGCAGGCTATGGCATAGTACCTGGGAGAGGACAAGAGAGATCCTTTCATTGGAGCCTGTGAGGAGAGGTGTGAAGAATTACAATGTCCCTAGATTCAGTGTGGATGATGAAACCAAAGCCCTGGCCACTGGAAAGCACATTTGTGATTTCTATGATTTCTAGAAAGATATAAACCTGCTACAGTGGGTGCAGAGGAGGGACACAAAAATTATCGAAAGATTAGGACATCTCACCTATCAAGACAGCGTGAAAGAGTTGGGGGTTTTCAGGCTGGAGAAGAGGAGGCTCTGGGCACACCTTACTTCTCCCTTTCAATACTTACAGGAGCTCATTTTAAAAATGGAGAAAAGCTTTTTACTGGAGCCTCTACTTTACTGTAGTGATAGGACAATTTTAAAGCAAAAGAGAGTAGATTTAGTTTAGCTATAAGGAAGAAATTCTTTATGACGAGGTTGGTGAGGCACTGGAACAGGTTGCCCAGAGAAGCTGTGGATGTCCTTTTCCTGGAATATTCAAAGTCAGTGTGGATGGAGCATTGAGCAATCTATTTACTGTGAAAAATGTCCTTGTCCATGGAGGGGGAGGGGGAGTGGTGGTGTTGGAATGAAATGATCTTTAAAGGTCCCTTCCAACCCAAACTATTCTATGATTCTATAAACCCATAAAACATATTCAATTCATTAATGGTTACAGAACTTCAAACAAGGCCATTCATCCAACGTACACACATCTTCTTCCCTCAGGGTTTTTGTATAGTAGCACATTTCAACAACAAACATATTGGCAGCCTTACATGGGGAAATCATTACAGCCCACTCACCCCTGAGTGCGTGTGCATAATTCCTGGTATGTCATGAGCAGAGAAGCCCATATAGGATTGATGAATTAAGAAATGACATAGGTAGAAAATGTTTTCACAGAAAACAGCCCAAATCCCCTAGAGTATTTGAAATCTCTTTTGAGTAAACAGAGAAAGAGCCAAAGAAGAAATTGAATTCACAGAAGGAAGCTCCAGATAAAAATGGAACAGAATTTACCTGAATTCATGTGTTAGTTTATTCGCATGGGTTTTTTTCAGGCAGAAGGATGTTGCCTAATAGCCTCTTTGACAAGCACCTGTCTGATCAACTCCTGTTTCCATTTTAGAGAGAGACTCCACATCTAAGTGGTTTGTAAAGGGTTAATCAATTATTAATGACTGAATATGTAATAGGCACAAGGGGCTATGCTGCAGCTGGATGTAAACATGCCGATATGAGGTGCTCCCGATATGAGGGAGGAATACAAGCAACCTGTTGACCTGGACTGCTTACACCCTGAAACACCTATGAAATTGTTAGCAAACCTTTGAATGTGTTTTGTAACTAAATCCTTAGTAGAACATGTAACCCTTTTTTCTTTCATTTTTGTTCATCCATTGCCTTTAACCATTAAAATGATAGCATATCATAAGACAAGGCTGCAAAACCATGAGTGCAAAAACAACCAACAGAGGGAATACTGAGGTTTTGCAGGAGGAGCCGAGCAACTGTGCCGTGTCCTGCGCTGGGAGAGCTGTCAGCATGTGAAGGCTTCTCCTCAGTAAAAGAAACATGCCAAAAGAATTCAACAAACACAGATGAGCTTCATTTTTGCTACAAGGGTGGCCATTCCTTTTGACCCTACGAGCCATGTGCCCAAATCTTTCTGTGGCTGAGAGCCATGAGACACACACCTCAGAGACCTGAAAGGAAAGGGACCTCCAGGAGAGTTTCAGAGGCAGGAAACACTAACTGCTCCCCAGGGCCCTGCTGTCACAGCCGAGCCAGGGTGGTCTGCAGTGACCGCTCCGCTCACTTCCCCAGTGCTCCCCCTCAGTGGCAGTTTCAGCCTCCTTGCCTGTGATTGCCTGGATTCTGCCTCACACAGCGGTGAAGCTCCCACAGACCTGCCTGTGCCATTGCCCTGCTTCACCCAGGTGGGACCACAGTAGGGGAGCCACATTCCCAGTGCTTGCAAGCCTGGAGCCACTGCTATTCTACAAGAACAAAAATGGAAAGTAAATTGGACAAAAGGAAAAGTGTGATTGCTTTGCTGACCTTAGCTGTTATGTCGTGCCATCTTCGTCAGTTTGTCCCATCTATCTATTTCTTACTGTGTGTAGATTAAATGATCTCTTGGACAGGAATTCTGCTTTCACAATGTGGTCATTGCAATTCCTAAACAACGGGATAAAAAACTAACACACATCCTTGTACCTAAAGAAGTCTCTCAAGCAGCTGCATCCACCTAACTGACTAGTACCCCAATCCTCTAGTCTTGGAAAAAAAAATTAAACTCCTTAGGAGTTTTTCCTGGGTTGTTTTGGGATACTATTTCTATTGTGACTTTTAAAATGGGTTTGTTCCATTCTCAGTTCATGTTCAAATCACCAACAACTGGTTAATAATATTATTATTATGGTCTTAAACCAGCATATTTTAGTGCACGAATGCGCAGTCTGTTTTTAAGCCTGGGCAGAATCTTTCCATCCTGCCAGGCTTAGATTCAGATATCTTAACCTCACCACTCTTCACAAGAACACCACAGAAACCCCTAACAAGCCGTCAGGGAAACATTTGTTCCTCCTTTCCACTTCGAGAATGTCTGATCATTCAGGATCCGTCAGAAATGTTTCCTGGCTGACTTTGCCTTACACATGAACTGTGTTTTGACGATGTTTTTCCCCTTCTCTTTTTTTTCCCCTTTTATGACAAGCATCATTGCATTTTGTCAGCAAGCAACTTAGGCCAATCTCACAAATAGTTTCATTTATAGCTTATGAAATGAAATGATGTAAGGGACCATTCCAAACAGGGTCAATTTAAACAGACAGCCAACTCGGTAACCTCAAGGGACTTGGATTGGGTTGAGGGAAGGCACCAAGCAGTGTGGGCTCCCAAAGATTGCTGCCAGGTGGACTACAGATGTTCAGATTCAGTCCTCTTGCATGGCATTCGCCTTGGGAGATGCTAATTTGGTCCTGTGCATGCAGAAAATTAACATGTGCATACACAATCACCCTGCAAAGGCCCCTCTCTGGCTCTGCTTTCTGAAACCCTGAGGTTTATAGGTAGAGTAAAATGGCTTTGTAGGAAGCCATAGCACTGCCTGTATCAGTCCTGAGCTTGAATTCGTTTAGTCAGCTATCTTGGAAAAAACCCACAGTGTCCCTTGCTATAGATGGAAGCTGCACATGCAGCTGTGGTCACTGTCTTGCAGCTGTTAAATGAAGAAATACCATGTGAACACTTGGTCTGGTTTCAAAAGACCTAAAAACACTGGCCAAGAAAAATGGTACATCACGGTGCTGCTTGGCCATTTGCCAAGACAAAGAAACTTGTAGATTTCTAGGGACAAGAGGCCATGTGAAAGGAATTTTCCTCCTTTCAAAGGCACATCAAAATATACCGGAGGGCTTATTTATTTATTTATTTTGTGTGTGCTCTTGGCACAGGTTTGATTGATCACTAATGCAGTATCAGCATTAAACTCACATTACTTAAAGACCAAACCAGAAAACAAGGCAAATAGGACTGTAGGTCTGAGGTGCAACATAGAAGAGAAAGACAAAATTATTTCACACAAAGCATAACAAGTAGATGGATAAAAGTCCCTAAAAGCCAATTAAAGATAAAAGTTTATAGGGAGGAAAGGATTATTCTGTGGTGAAAGCTCAAGTGAAAAAGCTATTGGAGCAATTTTCTTTTTGTTCTGACTCAAGCTTAGACACTGGCATGGGTATGTTCGCAGGAAAAAATGGTGTGCTGTGGAGCAAAGGCTGACAAGTTCTCCCTCCACAACCTACTTCAAATCCCCAATGCATTAATATAGACACAATGCTCTGCTAATGGCAAAAATTAATTTGGAGATGGGCTTTCCTCAAAATATTGATTTGGAGATGGGCTTTTCTCACTACCTGAACTAATGCATATGCCCCCCAAGGAGCTGCACCCCAACTTCCTTTCACTAGCTGCAGAAGAGGGACAATTCCAGTGCCTCATTTGCATCAGGAACAATCACATGCATATCAGGAAACTGTCTTTAGAGTCACTTGAAAAATTCATTAGAAATGCAGAACAAAATAATAAGCCTTTGTTTGGCTGGTTATCCAGAAGGACAGAGAGAGATGTTTAAAAAGCCAGGCAAAGGGATATGGGACACCCAGAAAGAGATCAGGTCCTTTGGGGACAATTATATTTTTTTTATTCTAAAGCATCTTCTGTAGTTAGCTGTGCAAAATGTCTGGCTTGGGCCAGCTCCTGGGCTTGTTTATGTACTGGAGACTGGAGCCAAACTCTCCTGACAGGAAATGAGTGAGACTGCAAAGAGAGTATTTTGACAATACAAGAGAAACTCATAAGTTCTCGTAACATGCTATTTTATTGGTTTATTAGTTTAATATTGATACTGTATTAAAGGTCAAAGGTACATTAGATGTTAGGAGAGATAAATATGCTGGTGAACAGATAAATCCTATGGAATTCCCAGTAATTAACAAGGTCCATATGTAAAGTTTGTTCATAAGAGAATAAACTTTTTTCCTCCAATCTGAACAGACAAATCTCTTTTTTGCTAAATCCATATGCAGGGTTTATGAGCTAAACCTTGCTGCCCTTTCTCAAGGGAAACTCCCACTGAGCTTAGGGCGAGATTCCTCTGAATAAGACTTTGGCCCGTGACTTTGGCCGCCTTTCCACTGCCCTTGAAAATTCCCTTCTTCTTAAGGCACCCTAAAATTCAGTGCTGACTTGATACTGACCACACTTCTGTGAGCAGAGGACATGCTGTCAGGCCCTTTTGCCTGGTTCTCGGAAACAGTATTTCCATTTCTAGTAGATTTTCTTGTTCGCATTCCTCTGCATGTACAAACTTAACGGAGGAAGTTGAGCTTCCTGTGGGCGTTAGTCTGAAATAGCATCTGAGGACCGGAAGAGGTGGCTTCATTATGAACTTAGTCCCAAGCTCTAGAAATCAAGGGATTACACTTCATTTGCAATAGAGAACTTAAGAAATACATTCGTCCTGCTCACAGTGTGAGCCAGATAGCTCATGCCAAGAATGTCCCACAGATCTTAGGTACAAGAAGGAGGTTAAAGCCAAATCATCAGAGCACATGGTTACCTGCATTGCATCTCATATGAAATATGTTTAGGAATCAGGAGATTACTGTGGAGGAAAAATGCCATTTGGAACTGAGGCTAAATGCTGATTAAAGGAAGCTGAATGTTTCATACAGTGATCCCTCCCACAAACATATCCTGCATTTGCATTCCCTCTTTGCTCTAGCAATCCTCTTTGGCTGCATTGTTACTCCTTTCAAAGTGTCTGTCCCAGATGCTGAAGAATCAGGACCAATTGGTAGTCTCTACTGCTCCCCAGAATTCCCCAGAGCACAGCTGAGCAGAGCTGGTATTCCAGCCTTCAGCTGCTGGCCCTTCAGAGCCTGCCTAACTGTGACTCTGAACTTGTCTTGGAAAAATTGATCAACAACTGAATTTATAAAAATAATTTGAAGGTCAAAATCAATGTGGCACCAAGCATTCTAGCAAAGAATTTTAAGTGTTGTCATGAGCTCTGATCTTCAGGGGCAGTTAAAGTTTTCTTAAAATATCCCTCAGAGGTGTCCTTTCCTGTGTAGAACGTTAGAAACGTAAGCCTATTATGTTTTGGATGACATGATTTTTACCTAAGGAAAAAGTCATGGCCCTCACAAGAAGGATCATCAGGGCCCATGCTGAGGCTGAGTGTTAATTGCCCCCTTTGCCCCTTGCCTGTGAACAGTTTCATCAGCAAGGCCACTGGGATGACAGTTGTCAGGGCCTGGGAGGGGAAACGAGGGAGTGAGCCATGACTCCCATGTTGAGAAGTTTCTTTGAAGGTCTGCCAGTCTAGGATCTTTCACATAACATTTTTTTCAAAAAAAAATCCAAAGGTAATAAATTACAAAGAGTACAAGGTATTTTATGCTTTGTGGTGTGATGATCAAAAGATGTTATCATTCTGTTTCACATGCTTACAGACAGTTAGTTGTTACTCTCACTACGTTACAGGCAGCTCTTGTTTCCCTTGAATGCTAAAACTTCATCTTGTTACAGGATGGTTTGTGGGTGAGAGCACAAGGGAAAGGAGAAGAGGCTTTTTGCCTTTCTGCCTCCTCTTTCTACCTTGTCCAGGATTCATCCTCGGATTCTCCACTATGAATACTGACATTGAGAGCAACACTGGGAAATGGAAAGAGGCAAAAATGCCAGTTGCCTTTCTGATTAGTATTTACAGCATCCACTCAAGAAATTTGGATAGAATATCCCAAGGACTTAGGATGACATAGCTCTGAGTTCCCCAGAAAACAGCAAATATTTGTAAAGTGTTTGTGCAATCCATTACTGTATTACCAGGGCAGTCCTCCTCCAAGACTGACATCCTGATGAACACTTTGGCTTAAGAGTCATCATAAAAGAGGCCAAACCGTTTTCCTTAAGCTGAAAGTATCAGAAATTTTAAATTTCCAGGGTCCTTTGTTCTGTTTTTTATGTTGTCTCTATTTCCAGGTTCCATATAGTACCTAAAATGAAAATGTTGTGAGAGACAAGTCTGGTAGTACAGCTGAGAGGGCAAAGAGCGAAGGTAAATCCCAATAAAATAGCCAGCCACATCTCAGACTGACACCTAATCTTGATTAGATTTTTAGTATTTTTTTTGAAAATTTCCACTTTGCATCTCAGGAAACACTTCCTGCATTTTGTTCTTAAAATGGAAAAGCCATTGGATAAACTGAATCTTAAAACAACAAAAAAACAATAGCAAGAACGAAAAAAAGATGCATTGGTAATACATCAAACAATTGTTCTATTGGCACACCTTCATAATGGTTTCTTTATGCAAACTTTATAGCCTTCAGACTATTTCCTGCTTCTGTTATTTCCAGTACATTTATTTCAATAAAAGCAACTATAAACCTTTTAAACAATTCTGAAGACTGGTCCATATTCTCATGATTTAGGATGTGCAGTTATATGGAAAGCTTGCATAAACTGCTAGTGGATGGTATAAATGGAGCATCCTCCTCTTCAAGATATCCTGTTTGTAAGCCCTGTGTAAGTACTTACTCTTTATGCTACACTTCAATTCTGCTTTTTATTTCCTGCAGAGACTTTCTTTTTATGTTGTTGGACAGAGGAAGAACAAAATAGACAACTGGGTAAATTGCTTTAAATAAATGTAAACTGACCAGATCCATTACCCAGATCTTGAACTGAAAAAAAAATCTAAATCCTTTTACATGTTTACATGAAAGAGTTTGCATTCTACTTTCTCATTAATCCAGTCCTGTGATGAGTAATCTGTTAGTATACCAATCTAGTCACAACCCAGCAATACTGCAACATTTCAGGAGGCTCTATGGTGGCAGGATTTCTGCTAGTTTCTACTCCATATGTTCTAAATTTGCAGAAATATTTTGGACATCCAAACCTTGAGATATGAACAGAGGTAATCTGAGCTATGGGCAAAATTGGTTGGTAATTCTCACACTATGGCTTGAGTCCCATCTCTAGGTTTGAGGCTTGTTTGTCATCAAACCAGAACAGTGATAATATCATACTAAATATACTTCAACTTCTATCTCAGCAATTTCAGTACCATAATATTTGTATAATAGCAAAATTTACATTGCTTTCTTGTCTTCTCTAAGTCTTCAAAGCATATGTGAGATTTATTATTATCATTATTCTGCTTTGGTATTTTATCTGTCTCCCCATCTTTCTTTGTTTTGCTGAGAATGAAAAAGTGAATCAGATGCAATAAGTTTTGTTTTTCCCATCGAAACTTATGAGATCTGCAATCACACTCACCTTTTTCGGAAGATAACATTGCAATATTTGGCCATATGTTAAGAGGATTCTGTGACTTGCTGAACTTTAACAGAAATGTCAGCTTCCCTAATCAAAGTATGTGTCAGAGTTGCTCTTTCAAATGCTGGAGATACCATCTCAAACACTTCATTTATGGTGTCAGACTTCTAAAAAGGATTTGCTTAAGTTTGCTAAGGCCATTAAGAATCATAACCTTAATGTTGTGTGATTGGTATTGTCCTATTTGTCTCAGTAACCTTATCTCTTAGAAATGTTGCTAGATGACAAAGATATTTTCTCTAAGGATCTTTAACCTGTTGGGTTGCACATAAACTGCACAGAAAGCGTGCAATAAAGTATATTAAAAGAGGTGGTTTCTCTTACCCTTTACATAGGCATTAGTCTAATATTGCTGAAGTCTGTCACTGTGAATGGAACTATTCTGTGAATAGCTGCAAAAAAATATTGGAAAGATATCAGAGTGGAGACTTTATAGGTTTTTTTCCCCTAAAAAGTGAACACTGGAGCTATACCAGGGTCTCTTTGCATGATGTGGTTTAGCTCTCCTGGTCAGTCCTTGTCAGTAGGATGCTAGCAGCAGACACAGTCCATTTTGCATGGATAAAATGCTCTGAGCTGTGGTCAGGATAAAATCTGAAGCAGTTTTAAAATGGTGAATTTAAGGGCATGATGGTGTTTTCCCCTGAGTCTTTTCAATTTTTATTGAAATCAGTATGTGTGAAAGCTGTTCAGATCCTTAACAATTTCCTTTTGAATTTATGAGTTTGCATACTAAAAGCAGTTTTACATATATCTTCCTTTTAATTCACATGGGAAAGGTACTCACTAAACACTTTATTTCTTTTTTTTCTCATGGGAGAGAGAGCTGCTGTACTCATCTGTACTTATGTTTTTGTTAACTCTTTTCAAAACTCCAAGCTGAACATAGATTTCTCACCTTTCGCTCAGGAAGAAATCCAAGTGAAACATGGGTGCATTTAAACCAACCAAAGCACATAAACTGGGTTTTAAGATTTTAATGGAAATGTAGCCCTGTCCTTTGACAGAGACTTTCCCCACTCATGACAAAAATAGAGCTACAGTTTACTGAGAGCAGTTTTAAGCAGAAACATTTTTAGTCAAGTCTTCACCTGTTAAAGAAGTAGGCCAGTTTCATTAAAAACAACTTAAGGAAAATGTAAAATATTTCAACAGCTTGTTTCCTACACTGCTTTTCCTTTTACATGTTTGGACTGTGGATTGTAACATTTATAGAAACGAAATACAAATAAGTCTCTGTAATAGTGATTATGTCCAGGGTTTTGAACAAACCGTAGCAGTTGTCAATGTTTTGCAACAGGCCAAGCCACATCAAAAGGCTATTTAAAAATATCATTTTGGAAAGGTCTTTCATTATTAGGCCCACTTGTTCTATAACCTGGTCATGCTCCTGATGGAGGCAATGACGCTGGTCTGTCCATAAAAGACCAAAGATCCTTCAGGACGTTTCTATGCAGCAGTCACTGAGTTGCTTATAAGCATGGATGAGCCAGCTCCTGGAAGATTACTATCCAGGATATTTACTCAGCAGACTGCAGTATTACCCAGGACAGCCAGTTTAAGGACTCTTTGGGCACTGCAGCAGAGATTGCAGTGTCATTGGGCTGGGTAAGTACCTGACTGGATGTGCTCCTGAGTAATCTGCTCTTGACCTTCAAAGGTGCCTTCCCACTTTAGCCAAGTCTGTGATGCTGCATTATGTCTGCTCTCTTTTCCCCTGGCTCTTTGAATATTTAACTGCTTCACCTCATTTCACAAAGCATATTGATCCAGTATAACCATGTAATGCTTCCATTTACCCTTCACAGGGCAATTCCCCCTCCTCTGCAGTCTTTACTGCCCTTGTCTTGCACCAAGGAGCCCTGAGAGGTCTGTTTTCTCCCCCTGCCTCCCTTGAGGGGGCATCTCTCCACCTTGCCCTGGTGATGTGCAGAGTAAAAGCCATTTCCCAGCCTGCCAGGCTGCCCATGCCAAACACAGGGCTGGGGCAAATGGGGAAAAGCTGGAGGCAGCCAACATTCAGGCTGCTGATGCTCTTTCACAGTCCTTTTCCACACAGTGTGATGAGGAATAAATTGAGACCTGGATGAATGCGCAATAGGATAAAGGTGTAAGATACCCTCCTTCTCTCAGTGGTGCATTTGCCTGGCCTTCATTTCAATTGCTGAATCCATTTAAAGTTTATCTTCGTCCTGCGGTACCAGTAAGCACGGCTGACAATTCCCCCAGTTCTACAGCCTCACTTTGCTGCCCTTTTCTTGGATGCGAGCATTTCCTGTTAAAAGGATTCCATTTAATACCCTGCAAATTATCTGGGGTGGTGCAGAGCAATTTATTTTGTAAGCCTTATGCTGTGGATTGAAATTGCTTTTCCTCATCTCGGTGGGTGGCAGCGGGGAGCGCGGTCCCCTCCCTGTGCTGGGCCTGGTGCTGAGCCACTGCTGCCACAGGCTCTGTCAGCACCTAAACCTGCTCCTGCCTCTTTCCAGGGGGCAGAAGGCAACAAAACCAAGCAGATTTTACACACATAAACAGGTTTTTGAAGAGGCTCAATTCTTGAATGAAAACAAGGCTTTAACTCGCTTTACACCTTTTGAGGGAGAGAAAAGGTTAGACCTTTTCTTCTTACTCGGGGTTTGTACCCAAAAAGATGCCCAGGTTGCAGTCCCAGACGTGGGACAAGTAATTAGGGGTCCTGGCACTGACCATAGGTGCTTGCACAGACAAAACAGGCAGAACAAAGTCACACAGGCTGATAGTGGTGTTTTGTCCTTCATCCCGACTCTTTTAGAAATCAAAAAATACCAACTTTGGAGGAAAGGAATCCCCAAACTTCCTGTTTTTCCTAAAACAAAGCTGTCTCAGAGTGATCTCAAATTAGAAAGAGGATACAAAAGAGCAGACTAGTTTCTTTGGTATAGTTTAGCAAAGAACTCCGTGGCAAAATGCACAACTCAACATTTTCTTTAATGACTAAATTCTTGCCAGCATACAAAGAAAAGGAAGTTTAAAACTATATGAAAGAACTCTCTCTGTTCCCTCCCCTGACCATTTGCTTCCCTACCAGTATTTATATTTTTGTGAACAACTTAAAGTCCCAGCCACCCCATAGCATAGATATAATTCAGACAGATGTTGAGAATCATCAAGCAGAATGCATTCCCACATTATTTAGCAGCATTTAGAAGGGCATTTGGTATAGATATGAAAAAAACCAACATCTTATAATACCGAAAATAAACTTGTCCAGACAGAAAACTTCATGTTTCATGATTTAGGTCAATCTCTAATTTCTAGGGATTAAAGTGAATCTTTCAAAAGGATAGATTATTCTTCCACCTCTTTCCCTGGAGCATCTTCGACTGTCTTATGAAGATCTGCTCTCAGTCACTGCCAGAGGGAAGGCATTTCATTTGATGTTTTTGATTCCATAAGGCAGTTCCTACTTCTTGATGATTTATATTCAAAAATAGGCCAGAAAGGTTAAGAATGGAAGAAATAAAGTAATGTAAGTCTTACTTTAGCAATGGAAGACCAAGGCTTGGAGATTTTTGTGGCCTTTTTCAAGGGCAAAGAATTTGTGGTGGACCTCTTCATTGTCCTATCCACAAGAACAATTTAACTCTTGACCAGTATTTTTCTTTTGATTAAACAATATTCTTGGTTTAAATTTGCTTCAGACAGAAAATCAGGAAAAAAGGATGCCTTATTTTCAGACTTCCAGAATTCATCAGAGTTTTATTTACAATTGAGATGCAGTAAAGTTGGCTCACTTGTTACTGATATTTTTTACCAGAACGTGAATAACCGTTTGAGCACTTGTTTAAAAATACAGAAGTGGTGGAATCTGAGATTCATCTGATGGACACAAGAGGTACAGAGTGCTGAGGAATAAAAATATGTTTGTTACTAATTCATTAGAGAAATTCCTCATGGAAGATGTAGTTGATCATGATTTCCCTGTAGTGCTGTGAAAATTAATACTGCCTGGGTTATATCTACCCTATAAATAAAAAGAGCTCAAGAGAAATAGCAGCTTTGGCCTCGCTTTTAAGAATGTGTAAATTTAGGGAGTCTGACTAGCATAATTTGCTTTGATCCTTGATCTTTTTCAGCATTTCTGATTTTCATGCCTAATCTGAACATAATTCCACATTGTCTGGGACAAGAGTATCTGCCCACAGAGTCATCATAGAAGGGAAATAAAATCCATGCTACTCATTTTATTTAGATGGGCACATAATCCTACTAATTAATTTTTTTGGTTTTTAAGGTAGTATTTTTAAATTTTTTTCCACTGGTCATCATATCATTTTAAATTATCTCAGTTTTCTTGTTTCAGTTTTCTCAGCCTGTAAAATACAGTTAACAACTAATCTGGGAAGTTCTGCACCTACAGCTCTTTCATAACGTTACATGATAGTACAATTCAAGTTGCACCAGCTGTTCAGAATGGGAAAATTTGTTCGATTTTAAGACCCAAGAGTAAAGTTGAACCCAGAAAAAAGAATGAAAGAAGATACCTGTCTTTTTCCTTTCAATCAGAAGAGTATTTAAAGGTGAAGTTATGACAATATTGTTGTAACAACTGAGCTACATAATGAATGATTCATAGAGGGAGGGATAAATAGTTCTAGATAGTTGGTGAATTTTAATATATAATTAAGGTTATAAATTTTTATTTGAAAACAGGAAAAAAATTTGCCATATCATCTTTGGATTCCACAGCTATCTTCACTTAGACATCCATGGTTCGAGCATGGGAAATGGGCTATTCAAATTACTATCACACAAAACCAGATGGAGTTTGATAGAAGGACAAACTCCAAGCCGAGCTGGTTTCCAGTCCTTCCAATGTTTGAGAAGGGATGACCAGTGCACAATCTGCATGTTTGTCAGTGAAACAAAGGCAAGAAAGTACATTTACAATCCATAAATATGCATTGCACCAGACTTGAGGTTTCAGAAACAAATTAAATTCCCTTACTGTTGTGCAGAGTAGCTGCAGGCTGCTATGCAGCTGCCATTTACTCTGCCTTACACACTCAGGGGTTACTGAAGGGTCTGTCTGGTTTGGTTGTTCAGCCACTGTTTGACCAGGGTTAAGGGCTCGCTGGTTATTTTCCAAATTATATACAGGCTTTCTACTCAGAGATAATGAAATACCTGTGGAGTGATAGATGCAACAGCTTTTAGCTGCATATATCCTGAACTGTGGGTCAAACACATGGGTCTGCTAGAAGCTTATCCTTTCTTTCTGCTTTAAACCTTACAGTAGAATGACTTGAAAAATTCTGGGGCAAAATAAACAAATCAGACTGACAGAGTGGGAGAAAAGCAGCTTAAGAGAAGCCTGTCAGCACAACCTGCTCCCTTTTCTAACCTGGCAGCAATTCCCTCTGGGTTTCTGCTGTTCTCCTATGCATTTCCCTTCCAACCCTCATTTCCCTACAGAGCTCCCTCAGCCCATCAGATTTTGAACATCTGCTGGCACTGAACTCCTGCAACTCTCAATCTGTTTCCCCTTGGCTTCCTTCTTCCTTCCAGTTAATCTTCCTTATTTTTGTCTTGATGAGACTTCCCTCCTTCTTCTCTCTCTCTTCCTGCTGCTATCACCATTTTAATCTCATCACACTCTGGGTGACACCAGACTGACTCTCCCTGATGGGGAGACCTGTGTGACTCCCCACCCCTTGAGGCAGCTGCGTCTGTCTGCTAATATGCTACCACCCAGGGGCCGGTCTTACCCTTCTCCTCCAGGCTCCCAGCATCCATGGGCTTTCCCTTTGGCTCTTCTTGTGTTCTTTTGACCTGAAGCAAGCTGGAACAAGCTTGAAAGTGGCATGAAATCAACCCAGTGGAAAACAGCAGTTCAGTGAGTTAAACTGGCTGTCTGACATAGGGTGCTGCTAGAGGAGGTGGAGGAGGGGGTTTGGTTTTCTTGCCCTCTATACCTGTAGTCCATAGTGGCAGGATCATATTGTAGAGAAACCACTGGGTATACAGATGACAGGGGAGGTAAAGCAAGAAAAAAAATGGATTTGAGGGAACCACTGAGCCTACATCATGTTAAGCTTGACCAAATCTGTTCCATCATGTGGTATATATTCCATAGGCTGAAAAATACTGTAGTCTTGTACACACAGGGCCAATACCTTGCTGCCTCCAAGCATGCCTTCCCTCAGGAGAGTGAAGTTGTTCCTGCTTATTCCCACAGTTATGTTAAACCAGGCTGAATATAAGCCCAGGAGCATTTTCCAGGCCTTTGGCTGGAGGAATGAAGAGAGGTTCCCCCACTTTCATCTGAAGGTTCTTGAGAATAATTTTGTGCTTTGTCTCCTCAAAAAGACACAGAAACATAAATATCCATGTTAATTAGATTGTAATTCAGCCCTAAAGCAGAATAAGTTGAGACTACAGAGGCTAAGTGATATGTGTCTACAAAATGAACAGTCTGAGGTCAGCCCATCTCTCCACTATTTGTCAAGAACAAGCATTTTAAATCCTTAGCTGGGAGAAATCTTATTAAAGTCCACAGGGTCCAATGGCAGAAGCATAAAACTCAAGTTTGACTTCAAGCTCTTCCAATAACTTTCTCTGAGTAGCCTCAGATAAGCAATTTAGTTCTCTAATGTAAAACAATAATGGACACCAATACTCTGACAGGCACATCATTCTTATTCCAGCACAAATTGGAAACCTAGTGTTTGCAAATAAAAAGCAGGGCCAATAAAAATTGAAACGGAGAAATAGGGGACGGATTTTAGAAAAACATATACAGAGTGGTATAAGAAGGGCTTGGGGAAGTCAAATGTACATCTGTCCCAGGGCTACTGCTCAGATCTGTTGTCCTATACACTTCCTGCCCAGAAGCACAAGTTTTAAGCAAAAAAGTAACATCTTTTCTTCCTATTTCTTCAGGCTTTGAAATACTGAAATTAGACTGAGTTATTCCTGTTTCATGCAGTGTAAATGAGAAGAATCCAGCCCTGTTAGATATCTGACCTGAAAAAAACCTGCACGTTTCCGATGCAGCAGTCTGCCTTATACTCTTTATGTCGTGTAATATCTTGTTGTACCAACAGGCACAGAGGCAACTTGTCAGCGACAATGACAAACATACACAGATGTATTGTTAGTGTAAAATAGTTGTACTTAATTCCCTTTCTTCCCTTGATTTTTTTTTTGAGGAGTCTTTTGTAGTCATCCTTTTCTATTCCTGTATGTCTGCAGTTGATAAATTATTTCTGTTCTTTTTAATCCATTTTTTATTATTCTTCCAGATATTTTTATTTTTTCTGGTGTTGGTGAAAATAAATCTTTTCAAGAGTTTGGCAGTATATTTGGAAGGATGTTTTGAACAGTATGGGTGCTTCTTCTAGGAGTTAATGAATCAGAAAATAATGAAATAGTGGTTTGAAATTAGTTAATTGTCTTAACTTTAAAAATTCATGTATTAGTGAATGCTGCTAACCAAATTGCCATGTATTGGTTTTGACATATTCCCCACCTGAGTCTTCATGCTGTCTCTTTGTTTCTATGCTAAGTGCATGAGCTGTGTCCTAATGCACCATGGTTCTGCAGTCCCATTTCGTATGGGAACAAGGATTCTGCAGTCAACTCTCAGGCTTGTACTCCTCTAAATTTTGAAGCTGTTGACTGATTTTGACAGACAGGTAGATGTCTCAAAGATAACCAAGTTCTTAAAAGCTTTAATAAAACACATTCAGAAAAATCTTCTAAGTAACTTGGCAGAAGGAAAGGAACATTATTTAAGCACATGTGGCCAGACTTCAGAGAATACAAGCAGAAATGAGACCATACAAATATAGAAGAGAGCTTTAGTCAAATCTTCTTAACAGTCCTAAGCCATAGAAATGAAGAATTGTTTAGGTTGTAAAAGATCTCATAGATCATTGAGTGCAGCTGTTAAACCAGCACTGCAAAGTCCATCACTAAACCATGTTCAGAAGTGTCACGCCTACACATTTCTTAAATACCTCCAAGGATGGTGACTCCACCACTTCGCTGAGCAGCCTGTTTCAATGCCTGAGCAACCTTTCTCCTTATCCCTTCTTTTGTGGCTGATTTATTTATATAAAAATTTTTTATTGTCTTTTATAGCAGTAGGCAGATTTAGGTTCTAGTTTGACTTTGGTCCTTCTAATTTTGTCCCTGCATAACCTCATGACATCCTTGTAGTCCCCCTAAGTGATCTGCCTGTTCTTTCACAGGTCATAAACTCTCCATTTTTTCCCCCTGAATTCCAATCAAAGCTCTTTGTTCAGTCAGGCCTGTCTTCTCTCCCCGTGGCTTGTCTTTGTCCTCCAGGACTGTCTCCCCAGAGACTCAATGAACTCTGTGAACCAGGCTCATTAACAGGCCATAGTGTGTCCCTAGGAAATCCGTGTAACCATTCTGCTTGCTTGTCTTCCTTACTTCTCCTATGCCCAAGACATCCTCTGACCACCACATCACCCACCAGTCCTTCTATATTCACAAACAACAGGTCCAGCAGGCACCGTCCCGAGGGTCACTCACCAGCTGTGTCAGGAAGTTATCTTCCACAGACCCCAGGAACTTCCTGCACTGTTTCCTCTCTGCTGTGTGGTAATCCAATAGAGATCTGGTAAGCTGAAGTCGGGGGATTGTGAGTGTGATTGTGAATCTTCTGTTAGCTGCTTATAGAATACTTCCTCTGCATCTTCATCCTAGTTGGGTGGTCTGTAACATGTTCCCACCAGGATATCCCCTGTTGGCCTTCCCTGTGATTCTTATCCATAAACACTCAACTCTAGTGCCACTATCATTTAGTTCTAGGCGATCAAAACTGTCTCTAACATATACAGGGCTACCCCACCATGTCTCCTACCTTGTCTATCCCTCCTGAAGAGTTTATAGCCAACCCTTGAAGCACTCTAGTTGTCTGAGTCATCCCACCATGTTTCTGTGAAGGCAACCATGCCATAGTTTTCCTGCTGCACAATGTCAACCAACTGAGAAACATAAATCATATCAAATCAGACTTCATTAATTCTATGGCTCACCAACATAATTGTTTTCTTGTGCCAGCTCAACACATTCTCATTTTGTTTCCTTAGATGAACTTACATCTGTAGCCAGTGTATTTTTATTACTGTTTATTCTCAAAGCAGATCCTCCTGCAGGTGGACGTTTTTCCCAGGCTCCTGCTGGTTTCACCTCTACTGCATTTCCAAATATTTATCTTGCTTGCAATGAATCAAACTCTATCTCGATTTTAATAGACTGGGAAGTCAACTGAATCAGCACCGTGTCCATGAATAGGACCTATGGCTACATCTGTATGAGTAAATTAAGCATGCCCAGAAACATTTGCTGGCACTGAGGCAAACTGATGCCGACCAGCCTGAATTTGTACTATTGAATTAACTTACCCTCCAGAACAGGGTGGCTGAATGCAAACTGCCTGTGGAGAAGGATTCCTTCTTCGTGCTGTTCCTGGGAATTGCTTGGCATTCTGTTAGATGGGGTGTTTGTGCCTTTGCCAAAAACACGCCAGCCATCATCCTAACAATTTCATAGTATAAATAATCAAGCTCCACTGCCTGAGAATGTCCCCTGGCCCTGCCTAATTAACTGCATGACATGAAACTCCTTCATCCTTATCTACAGGCAGTTTTCACACGGCCATCTCTGCTTCCAGTGTGCCAATTCATCTGCTCATATGAGCTGGGCATTATCCATAAGCTGAGTATATGAGCTAAGCCTCCCTAACCTGTTCAATTTAAAAAAGAGTAAGCACAGACCTTCAATTTAAATGAGTTCAGATTGTTTAGACCAAAGCAGAGAATCTGCATTTCATATAAGCATCGCATCTGAAGGCTATGAGGGATAGGATTTCTGGTAAAATGGCTAAGGAAGCAGGGCAAACCAAGAAAGACATGTAAATAAAACTGATCTCATGTAGTCCTGAAGCTCCAAGTACTCAGTGGGCATCCTTTTTCTCTCGTAAAAGCTTAATTTTCCTGGATGTTTCAGTGTAGTGATTTAAATATAAGGCCAAAAGCTGCTGAATTGTTTTACAATGTATTACAAATCCTAGGGGTTTTTTTGTCTCAATCAGCAGTCTTATGATCTGCTGAGAAACTCAGTTTTGATTTATTGTTTTCTAAACTAAGCCTTCCTTCCTTCCTTCCTTGTACTGCTTCCCACATTACAAAATACATAACTAAGCTGTACACTCCTTTGAAAAGCCACAGTCCAGAAAAGCACCTAACCACATGCTAATCTCAAGTGAATAGGCTACTCATATACTCCAAGTTATGCAAGTACTTAAGTGCTTTGTAGATCAAAGTCTGGACTTACTGATATGTATCTGAAGATGAGAGGCTGATGAATTACTCCAGAACACCTTGGAAATAGGTTTTATGTTTGCTCCTTCTTCTCTGTTTGCATTCCTTTGAGACTTTGGTAATGAAGAGAACTATTTATTTTCTTGCTCCTAATGTTCTCAACAGGAAAGCAGAAATCCTATTTTAGTAGTACATTATTCTGTCTCAAAAGGAATAAGAGGGAATCATGGAAATTGTTTATGAATATAATATATTTTGGATTATGGTATCAAGCTACTTTATTGAAGCTTGCTTTGTCAAAGTTTTTAAGGGATCTAGGGATAAAAGGAGTAGGAATGGAGGCTCATGGCATTGCAGCACTTGTGCCTGGACCACGGCTTCCATGATTCCAGGCACCTTTTTTCAGGGCCTTCCTTCTCAATAGCAAAACCTATGTACTCATGGAGCCCATCAAGAGAAGCCCAGCTGAGGAAAGGTTTTTTCTTTCACCTTTAATTTCACTCTTCACATCATGAGTTAATTAAAACAAAGTCTTATCTACAAAGCAAAGAATTATTTCATAGTCTCTCAAGCCCATATCTCTCTAGAGCAGCAGCTCATAGGAAGATGTAGAACTGGCTGATCTGTGGGAAAGATGAAAGCAAAAGAACCTGCTCCCTTAGAGCCTTGCCTCTTGGTTTCCCTGGGCACTGTGGGAAGTCCCCAGTGAATAAACCATATGATCAAAATTTTCCATGAGACTCGGATCCAGAGAAAACCTTTCTTTTAAATGTTCTGACTTTCCTCTGGGAAATCCACAGGGGAATTAATGGGGGTGTGTTTCTCGAAAACTGACTGCAGAGGAATGTCCCTATCTCCTCCCCAGCTACTCTGGAGGTGACATCCATTTCAAACCAGAATGCCTCTCTAGATGGATAACAGTGGTTCAGCATCTTAAAATGAGCTTCATAATGCTAATCTGCAAGTGATCTATTAATCTTTCTCTTCCTGGTCCACTTCCTTCAGTGGCCGCTTTCATCATACGCACTAAGACTCACGCCAGTCTACTGAGAACACGGCAATGTCATTTGCCTGAAGAGAAAAAAATAATCAGTCCTTTTGAGAAGCCTTTATTCTGGTCCTTTGCTCTTGGCAGGTGACAGCCCTCTCTGTCCTCTAGATCTTGTGTTTATCTTGTGACTCCTCCTTAGCACAGCAAACTGCCTTTTATCAGCCTGTCATAATGTCTGCAGTTCTTGATGGGCTCTGTGTGTGCACAGATGCTGTATTTGAGAACAGGATGGTTCTGCCTTCACTGGGATCCAGGCATGGCCAGATTGGAGAGCCAGGGCTTCATCCTCTAAACAAGCACCCGTGCTGTAGCTCTCTTGGTAAGGTCTCAGCCAGTGCAGAGGTGGGCGGGCAGCACGGACGCTCTTGGTCCCTGGAGGGGACCTTCCTTTCTTACTGCAAAAGGACAGCTAAAATCCAGTTTGAATGCATGCTGAATTCATCCCTTAAAGCTTGCAGAATCTTTTTTCAGTAAATGAGGAAAAAGTCCTTTGGATCAAATAACTGATGTATGATAATAAAACTCAATCTGTGAGCCAAAATCCTGAACAAGATGGAGGTCAAAAGAGCCTCAAGGAAGAAAGGTCAGGGAGATTCAATTAGCACTTTCTAGTCATCAAAACTGAACATGCACAACCATAGCTGTTCATCACAGTTGAATCTATCCCCACATAAGCAAATACATGGGTGGTGAAAGTAAATAGCATCATTACCCTAAGTGCCTCATAATCATCCTTAATTATTAAGAACAACCATTATTACTATTATTACTATTAGACCTGATACACATAACACTGGCTTCAGAAGGATTTGAATTAGGCCCAAAGTGTCTCATAGTAATATGGCACCAGCCTATAATTTTCATCTCTATTTTCCGATTCTTTCTTTAGTTATGCATTGCCATAGTAAAAATATTACTGTACTAGTGGAAGAGATTTAATTTGTCAATTTCAAACTTTTTTGCTCAATCACTAACAGAATTTTATTGTGTCGGTTTAGTTTCTCATTTCTATAGTGTTTACAACAACCTATATGTAAGACCCCGACAGATACACACAATTTCTATAAGAGCAAAAATCTCTTCCTAACATCATTATGCTAATTTTTTGTGAGCTTAGCACCTGTGGGAATTTCATGTTGTCAGAGTTTTTTCTAAAAGGCTTGTGTTAAGCCACTGTATAATACAGACCATCACTGCTGCAACATTAAGCTAAGGGAGAGAAGAAAATTCAATCCCACTTACAGAGCAGTTATTCAAAACTAAATAGAGCAGTCACTTTCAGCAGAGAAAAGAACAAACCAAAACTCTGGTGCAAACCAAATTCCTGACATTTTATTTCACTCCCCACCTTTGTTTTTCATCACTACACGGGCCTGATCAGAGTAAATCTGGTCAGATTTTCCCTTTTCCTTTCAGAATCTTGTGTCTTTGTTATGTCAGACTTTGCCAAGGGGCATTAAATGACTTTCTCTTATGGACTGGGAAGATCTTAATTACATGTCCTAGGTCCAATTTTCTTTGTATTCAACTGCCCACACTTGCAGTGTTCCTGAGGGTAATCTAAGTTACAGGTCCACTGCTCCTTCAAATGGAATTCCAGTAGTTAAAACTCAGCCTCTTATTTACTATGCAAAATCTGTGATTACAATAAAAGTTGCTGGCTTCCCGGGAGCATGGTCCAGTTCCATCTTAATGGAGATTCTATGTCACGAAGTATTTTACTGGGAATGTAAGCACTTTAATAAGAAAAGGATTGATTTTGCAACTGGCACAAAATTCTAATGATTGAAAATAATGTATTGATTTTTTTTTTTTTAATTAAAACTATCTTGCTATTCATAATGGAAGGTCCTGCCCTTCTTGAAATTTATCCTCAGAGGCCTTGGGTGAAACTTGCAATTTTGCTCTTACCCAGTGAATGTAAGAGAAGGAGTAGACTATTACGATGGATGGCTTTTTTATTTTTTTATTTAAACCAGATTAATGTTAGCTTTTTATGTAGGCAAAGAAGTGGAGGCAAAAAAGTCTTGGGAGTTAGGAGGGAATAGTTCCACCAAAGGAAGTAGAAGCCTACACTCTCTATCCTGTTGTCCCCAGCGTACAGCAGGACTTGAAAGTTGTATTTCAAGTTCAAGACTGAAACTTCAGACTTTCATGGGCCTGCCTGCAGCTGTGAATGCCTGGTTGGAAAAGTAAGACTCCAGGCATAAACCTGAAATAAGTCCTGCTCTGCCTGTGACCTGGCTGCATATTTGAAATCACAAAAAAAGGAGGAGGCAGAGCATTGGAATGAGTCTTGTGAAAGATGCCTCACATTGTTACAAATGTAGACTTCATCCCTCCAAGGTAAATTTTCCAAGTTGCACTGGTTTTAGGGATTTCTCTAAGCTAATGTGTTCACATGTGTAAAGCTTGATACTTCTAGGATAAGTTCCCCAGCTGTGATGATATTTTCTCACCCAGAAGAATCTGTAAAGAGAAGGTGTCTCTATTCACCCTTCATCTTTATTGTTGATGTACAACATTGCTCCTTTTTTAAGACAGCATTTTTTGTTGCTATTATTATTTCATTTCTTGTTGCTTGTTTTATTAATTTACAAAATCCACTGCCTAGCAACAAGTGGCTTTAATTTTAAAAAAATATAAATTTAAAAATCCCCATGAAGACACCTTTCCCAACAAGTGATGCTAATAAAATCACCACTAACTTGTCACTAGCTGATGATTAAAAGAAGGAACAGAATAAAAATCTGCCTAAAGCAATGCAGCATCAAGGGTCATATGCACAACTTGCACTGAAGGACTCCGTTCCTTCCTGCAAATGGTATCTCATTGAGTCTAGCCAACAGGAAACCAACTATTGGAAGAGGAATCTGTGTTTCTGGCTCAGGAATAATGGTTTCAAGTTTGTCCTGCCTATCAGTGTTATGAGAATGCTTTCCTTTGTCCTACAAGCTGGCACAATTACCTAAAGTTACTTTGCTCCTGTCACCTGGTATAATCTGCACATTTAGCACCCTGTGCCCAGTGATAAAAGCAACTAGCTTTTAACTGAGCAAAGAGTAAGGCCAGGTTTTCCCAGTGGTGTAGAGTAGCTCCGCTGAGGGAGGGAACAAATAAAAGCCCATCACTGGACAGGAATACTGATGGAGCCTTGGGGTATCTTGTGGTTGTTTCTATTCCAGTGATATTCACAGTCACTGTGCCAACAACACACAGAGGTCTCCTATTTTCACTTTTGCCTATCTATAATGTTTGATGCAATGCTCACTAAAGCAAATGGAAAGCTTTCTGTTGGTTTCAGTGGGGTTTGGCTCTCACAGTGCTTGTGCATATCAGGATTGTTTAACCTACACTCTGCAAACCATCCGCCGGCTGCTAGGATAATTTATCTAGGTCATGGCCTGCCCAAATCTCCCTCTTCCCTTGGGAAAACGTTCCCTCCCCTTCATGTGATTCCCATGATTTGGGAAGAGGGCAGCCGGGAGCAGGCAGGCTGGGTGGCTACAGAGGAAGATGTGCCTGCCTGGCTCCCCACTTTTTCAGGATGTCTGGTTCCTACCTGCGTTGTTCTATTCTGCAATGCATGCAAAGTCAGACACGTAGCAGGAGCATATTGAAACCATGCATGTAGCAGCAAGCCCTGTGAATAGTCTCTGCTCCATAAAACAACTTATGTTCCCCTGTCTGCTGGAAGAGTTAGAACCCACATGATCACAGTCATAATATCACGTACCCAGACCATAGAGACTGTGCTGGGTTAGTCTGCGGTCAGAGGGAAGGAGGTGTGTGGCTTCTGCTGCTCCTGCTGTAACCAACTTTTCATTCTTTCATAATGTTAAATTCTCCCTGGGTTGCAGCCCAAGTCTTTGAGGAGGCAAAACCACTTGCTGAATGTCATGAAGAAAGCAAGTTGCTATGCTAAAATGCTGGCAGGAGTTCAAACCCAGTAGAAAAGTTTAGAGCAGTATGAAAACACAACACACAAAAATCATGTAAGCACCACTTTTTGTCTGCTGCAAATAGCGTGCATTTGGGCAAGTTTTCTCTATCATACAACAAAATGGTTTTTTAAGAAAAGAAGAAAGTGAAAGAGCATTTTCTTAAAGGGAGACCACCTGGTACAAACACAGCCGTGGCTGTGAGCTTTGGCAGCAGTTAAGAGAGGTCAGTATTTAGCAGCCTGAGCTTGTTGGGAGTCTCTGCTCAGTCTAATCACTGACCAAGGGCATGGAGTAAGGAAATTAAGGGTTTGAATGGGTTTGTAAAGGTCTGACCTGTTTTGCTGTGTCTGGAGGGACTCTTTCTAACAAAGGTACACCGAGTCTGCTTAACCCTGCAAAGTGAAGTTTACAGATACCTCCAACAAATTAGGGGTATTAGCCCAGTTAAATTAATTAAAGCAATGTTAACATGCACAGACTGCTTCTGAGGCTTGGCTAACTAGCTCAAAGCGAGCTCGCGGTTTTGTGCAGCTCAGACATACTTTCGCAGGGCTGCGTGGGACTTCATCACTGTCACACACTGAGCACTTCTTCTGTCTTCCAGTGCTAACACTTACTGTCTTGTGCCAACACTAGCTAGTCCCTCTATAAAAACACTTGGTTGCACATTTTGCAGCTTCTGTAAGCCATGTTCTTGGCTTAGTCTTCAGAGGCTGCAATCTTCCCTGTCTCTCTCCTGACGTTTCAACCTCCTGTTGATTTTTACTTCTCCAGTTCCCTTCAATGCCTACTTCTTGCGTCTTTATGCCAGGAACTTGAAAAGATTCTGTTTCCTTCCGCTTTATGCTGTTTTCTCCCTTGACTGGGGAACATGTAGGCTCCCAATACTTTCCTCTGGACTCTCCCAACTCCTCTTCATGCTGTTTTGGTTACATTTGGCCCAGTTATAGTTCTCATGCCCTTTCCTACCCCATATCAGAGTTTCAGTTTGACCCCAGTTCCCCTTCTTATTTTCCTGCTCACCGGCATAGTTTTGTTCATCTTTTAGGTCAAATGGTACCTAAATCAAGCCTTGAAGTTCTGGCCAGGCTAGCACCTATCACAAAAGGGAGCATTTATTTGGCTCTAATTTGCTGATAAATTTAGCTTTCTCGAGCAAGCTTTCTCTTTTCAGCAGAGGTGTGATGCTAACCAGAGAAACATCAGCCAGTCCCAGGGGTCTGTCAAGGTGGGCAGCACCACAAACTGTTTCCTGAGCACAGCAGTCACATGGATGCTGGATAAGAGCATTCTTGGATGTGCAGCTATAGGTTTTGTACATCCAGGAAATACAAATTCCTTTCTGCAGCTCATCTCCTTTTGCTGTAGTTGGCAAAAAGACCCTTGGTTCTCTCCTCTTTCTCTTCTTCTCCTGTGGAGTGTCTTGAAGGCACATCTCAAAGTTTTAGTGGTGCTTTAATGGAAATGAGACAACCAGCCCGTGTAATGGGCAGTTTCCTGGCAGATTCTGTTTCCTTAAATGTACTATCTGAGTTTAATGAGTTGAAACTCACAACTATAATTAGCAAAATGCTTAAGATACTACTCTCTGAACTTAATTGAATTTAATTTACAGTCTGAACAAATACATTTACATGTTGAAGCAAATGTTTGCCTTTATTTTAAAGTATTCCTCTCCTTCTTATCTTCCAGACCTTAGTGAGGCAAAAGTTCACTCATTAAGCTTTGTGGTACTAGGACATCTGACTTTACTTGGCTTGAAAACCAAATTTGTGAAATTTGATCCCTGAACGTATCATAAACAAGCTTAAGCTCTTCTAATGGAAAAAATGTTATCAGCTTTTAAATGTATGTGCTTAAGCCTTAAAGGAATGCTGTCTAGTATTAGCACAGCAACCTGCAAATTCACCACAAAAAAAGAAGAAGGACTTAACAGTAATTAAGCTGTGGACAGTGTTTGCAAAAGATAGGGGGGTTTTGGTGGATTTAAAAATTAATTAATTTATTTTTTCTTTATTTCAGATTAATGTCTTAAGTATTTTGCTGTGCAAAGCTCCGTTGCTCTAAATTCTGTCCATTTTACTCTGTCACAGGGGGATTCCATTGTAAGATTTTTAAAGTTATATCTGTGTAATACACAGGACAGTTTATTTTCCTGTGGAATTTCCTAATACTGCAATTAGTCAAGAGCATCACACTTTACAAGCACCTTGAGCAGAAATTCTTTGCCAACCAGAGGCCATGAAACCAAGGGCATAAATCAGTATGAGGAGACCAGGCACCTGACTGTCTACAGTGTTACTCCTCAGAGCCAATTAAGGTAAATAAAGGTCCCTTCTGTTCTGGACTTGGAGAGAGAATTCAGCAACAGTTGGGGACTTTTGCTGAAGCAACCAGAAGCCAACTATTCATCAGAATATGAAGTCTTGGAAAGCTATAAATGACAATATCCTGCAGTAGCAGGTGCAGGGGCTGGCATTAGGCTAAGTAGAAGAAGATGGAAGAGGTGAGAAAAACATCAGCCTGCGAGCAGCAAAACAGCTCCCAGTGCAGGCTAGTGGAGAAGCTGGCACTGAATGGGTTCTCTGCTGTCCTCCCCATCCATGCTCCTGTATCAATATTTTTATAAAGAGACTGATTCTTGGGAAAACCAATTAGAGAGAAGTGAGTGCAAAAGCAAGCTATCTATGTGGTCACGGGTGTGCAAAGGCAACTAGAAGACAGGTTTTACTCTCAGATGTTCCAGTCTCATCCTGCTTTGGCAACAACAGAAATTTGTGATCTGAACTGAACAGTGAAGGCTACATTCTGACTCTGACTTTTTCTCTTACCAAAGCTGTAAATGGAGTCTTATAGCTTCTTCTTACAGTAAACAGGCTACTATATATTGCAGACCACTGGGCCTTATTTCTTTCTGTCTCTGGGTCTTTAGAGCTAGAAAAGAGTCTTTGTCCTCTTCCTGAGTGCCATGAGTAAAAATATCAATGTGCAGGTTCATGATTTCAAATTTGATAGTGGTCAGAATTGCCAAATGGGATTCATTAAACTGTGAAACCAGTTTTTTAGTGTTTGCCTCTGGTAGTCTTAGGGGAAGGTAAAAGTAACTTATTATAGTTTAAAGGAATATCTCTGTGAGTTTCCATGCTGCAGCATGACTTGAGGCATGCCAGGTGCCATTGAACTGGCCAGGCTGGGAGCAGCTGGCACACCACCTGCAGTGGCAGCAGCAAGGGATGACCCTGAGTGGATTCTGATCAGTAAAACACTAGAGCTCATTTAAAATTTCATCTAGGTATGCCAGCAGGACCTGCAGCAATCTCAAAGTGTTGCCTGAGTATACACCTGGAGCAAGCTCACACCAGTAGTTAAAATGGCAACATCCAGGTCCAAAGGAAAGCTGATTTTGCCTGAGCTGGGTGAAGGTGCTGTGGTTCCTTTTGGTCTGTATGGAGTTTGTTTTGTTTGTTTGTTTGTTTGTTTGTTTGTTTGTTTGTGTCACTGGCTGGCTCATTATTAATTTGCCTCTTTTGATCATTACACCTATATGAAAACCAGCTGGGGAGGAGGCCACAAACTCTCGCTCTGTGGTTCCACACAGCTCATGTTGTAAATGCTGTTGAGTTTTATTACACTAACCATTAGCCTCAACACATAAAAAAGGGTTCATTTTAATTTGACAGCTCTTTCCAAATAGGTGTGCATGGGAAAAGGCCTGCACTGTGTCGGGTCGGCTGCGATATTGCCCCTTTGGGAAATCGTGTGTCCCATGGACCTTTGTGCAGCTGTTCCCCTGCAAGTGCTGGCCTGGCTGAGTGGGAGCCCCACGTCCCATTCCTGCAGCCATGGTGTGGCACAGTGGACTTTGCTCTGGGCTTTGTGCAGCCTCCTTAGGACTATAAGGCTCCTGCCTGTTCACATGGCTTCCTCTGTCTCCTCTTGGTTCAAACCCAGGAGCCTGTTTGCAAGTTTTTCAGGCTTCCCAGCCCAGCTGAATGGAGGGGAAGCCCACTGGCCCAGTGTGTTCGGTCATGAACCTACACAGCACCCCAGGACGCCCAGGGAGTGATTTGAGTGCAAGGAGAAAGGATAGAAACCTCACACCTTCTTTTCTCTCACACCCACACACCCACTCATGTGCATAAGGACGAAGCTCTGATCCCATGCCTGTGGCTACCCTGCTTCCTCTTGAATCACACCACCCACAAAGTAAGCAGGCTTTAAAACTTGGCATTAAGAAAAACAGAAGTAGATTTTCCTGCTGTTAAATTAATCTGCTAAGGCAAACCCATCCCTTATAACATGAAACTTTAACAAGCTCTTGCATTGAGATGCCCTAATTTGAACAAGGAAAAGTTTGCAGGGAACTGGAGCTGAATTTTCACTCAGAGATAAGGATATATACCTCTCTGCCTGCAAGCCCATGGGTATTTAAAAAACCCCACAAAACAAAACAGAATGTCTTTATATATTTAAATAAATTAAAATTAACCTGCTCTAGATGAAACATTCAATTCAATTCCTTAACTGAGTTTCTAAAGGGTGAGCTCCACTACAAAAGAAACTTATTAAAGAATAATGAAGACTGTCAAAAACCATATGCTTAAAAGCTAGTAAATAACAAAGTAAGGCTTTTAGTCATCTTGACTGGACAAGGTGAGGTCAAAAAGAAACAACAACACATCCAGCACCATGGCAATGGGCTTTTCATGCTTCATCTTCAGCAATTGCTTTTTTAGAAAGAAGTCTTCATTTCCAGTCAGACATTCTCTTCTGTTAATCACTGTCTTTAGCCTGACCCTCTGAAATAGAAATTCTCTTTTATGCAATATTTTACTCGAAGTGGTGTGTTTCTTTTTTTTTTTTTCTTTTTTTTTTTTTTTTTTTTTTGGCTGAAGCTATGCTTCCCTTCCTTGGAAGCACAGGCAACTGATTGAAAGAATAACATACTCTAAGCCATTGGTGAAATGCTTTTTCAAACAACTTTGTGTTGGATGGATCCTGGGGCTGTCATTTACTTGACATTCATTTATAGTGAATCAGTTAATAAGTCAGATCTTGTATCATGTTAAGCGTTTTTAACTTGTTTATTTTCCCTGCATTAATAGCCATATTGCAATTGTACACAATGCCCTGAGCAAAATTTAATTCACTGGCACTGATTTACAACTGTAGAACATGTTCTGATGGGGATAGCTGTTTTTAAAAAAGATCATTTTGAAAGCATATGCAAGTATAAAGGACTGATCAGTTGACATCTTGTTTTTGCTGTGTGGGAACGAAGTAGTTGTTAATTATTTTATTTTTGTTGTTGTTGTTGTTTCCTCTTTTGTTCTTTGTAAGTAGGCAAATGTTCAGTGGTGATCAGGTGCTGTTTTATCTTAAATACTGTTTGACAGCCTCAGGGTTAACAGAAATCTCACTGCAAAATGTTCATAAACTCACCATGACAAGAGCAGAGGCTTGGAGTACTGTGCTCAGTCATGTAAGAATGCGTCTGAAATTGAACTTAGAAGCCAATAATATCTGAACAATCAACACTGCCTATGTTACACTTTTTTAAGTAAAGGAAATCATTCTCCAATGTGACCTTGATGTGTAAACGAGAGTTAATTAATAAAGGCAGTGGTGCAATTTCATGGAACATGAACTTTCCTCCTCCAAAATCTTAGCACTGAAAATCAAAGTATATTTTGGTACTTCTGAAGCCCAAAGCATTTTTAAAAAAACCCCAAACAACAATAACAAAAAAGTCTGAAGTTACGCAGCCAGGATTTGATGGTTAGAGGACGCTGGAGGAAGTATAAGGGAAGAGAGGAAATGCTATCTCCTAACCCTGGGAATATATTATAATAATGTGGTTCTGCAGTTTGTACCTTCAGTTTCTATTCTTCTTTTTTCCAATTCCTTTACAACAGTCAATCAAATAATAGAATCTTTTTATCTTTACCTTAGTATCCTACATCTAAACTAGGAAACAGAATGTATCCTTTGCAATGAGAGGCTATTCTAAAGCTACAAAGTTTTGTTTGAGTCTAATTCTGACACTGCTCAAGATTTTTGGATAAGCCTCATGCATAATAAAAAAAAAGCATATTTAACAGAGGCCATCTGTAATTTCTGTGTCAGTAGTGAGTTACATAATTGTTTTGAAAATATACGTCATTCATTATATATGAATAATTATATAACAGAAAAGAAACCATTGCACAAATCATTTCAACCCAGTTTTGGCCCTTATGAGTATGTGAGGTACCTATTTCCAAGATATAAAGTATATTTTAAAATAACCAGGTGAATTTATTAAATGCTGTGTAAAGATGATATAGCATTACATACTTATGGTGACAGAAGCGTTTAACTTTGCTTTCCAGTTGTCTTACCCTAAAAGCTTGTGAAACATACTGCCTTGGAAAAAATCTTTAGAAAAAGGGAGGAAAAGGGGGAAAAGTAGAGAAAAGGGAGGGAGGGAGGAAGGAAGGAGGGAGGGAAGGAAGGGAGGAATGAAGGAGGGAGGGAAAGGAGGAAGGAAGGAAGGAACACATATGGACAAAACTTCATTTTCACGCATTCATTTCACTCATACCATTAATGTCAAATAAGGATTTCTAAGTTTTATTGTACATAATTATCTCTTCCTGCAAATTTAAGTCCAAAACTAATTGCTAAGCATCACATGTAACACTGACAGGCAAGTGCAGTGATCTGTAGCATCTACTTAGTCCATGTTATTTGAAATTCAAACTATCCTTGTGAAGAAGGACACCCATTTTGAGGTCTTATGAATACTTTAATCTCCTTTTGTTGATAGTCTAGTGGTAGCTACCTTGCCTGCTATGATATTATTTGTCTCAAGT
>WEIT01005234.1:12268-34728 GCA_013389985.1 Dryoscopus gambensis
CTACATGAAAAGCATCTAGAGGGCATATAACTAAATTGCCAATTGTTTCACTAAGAGAAAGAAGAAAGTTTAGACAGGCTTTCTGATACTGTATTTCATACTATTCCTGTATACCTGGCAGCAAGGCAAAAAGCTAAACAGAGGGAGATCCAATTAATATTATGCCCCATTCTGCTTGAGTTTGAGCAAAACACAGCAAGGCCACTATCTCTAATGTGACAGCAAATGATACCTGCATAACAAATTCTCGACGGCGAGGCATTCCTCTCTCTGAAAGAAGAACATACTCTGGCTCCTTCTCCTTTTTGGCCTGTTGGATCTGAGCCAAACGACTGATAGGATTCATCCCTTGACCATATTCTGGTCCAGTCTAAACGAGGTTTAAAGGAAAGAACCATTATTTCAGTATATATCCCTATAACTACTACACTGCTTCAATAAAACATTAACTAAGTTTCCCTCTTTTGTAATACTCCCTTTGAGAGAATAAGAGGTACCTTACTTTCCATTTTCTGCTCATGAGACAAAAGATAAGAACCTCAGGCTCAAAGCTGTGGAAAGAAATTGTCTGCCATTGTTGCAGGTAGTGTGCATACCTTGCATCTGCAAGCCATGAAAACCCTCTCCTCTCTATGGAGGTCCTCATAAGAATGGATGAAAATTAGCAGATTCATCAGTCAATTATATCTTATTGCCCTGTTTCTAGGACCCTTCCCCCTAACCCTTTAAAATAAGTTGCTACAATGCTGGAACATGCAATACACTGAGAAGAGGTGGGATTTACACAGGGACAAAATACATTTGCCATACATAAGGAAGCTTCCTCTTTCAGCCTTCCTGCTTTTCTTCTCAGCACTCCAGGCCTTCCATCCTACAATGCAACTTGCAACTAAAGGTGCAGAGGGTTTACTCTTTGCGTCGTATGAATTTACCCTCAAAATACTTCTATGAAGTGAATGGCTAGAATTGTTGCTTATTGTGAACTACCCATAAAGTATTTCAAATACTTAACATGCAATAATCGTCACAATAACATGTCAAAAAATATGGTTGGTGGGGGAATTGATCTCATACCAGGGAAACAAAAGGACTGACAAAGTGATCTGTCCAAGATTACACAGACAAGGGAAAACTGCTGTCCTTGAAAACTCTCTAGCTCTGAAATTCTTTTAATGAATTATTGCTCACACGGCAAATGCTCTTTCAAAGCACATAGCTATGAAAATATTTGTTTGTAGATTTTAAGAAGAAATTAAGACCCCCAAAAATTTATCTGAAGTCATACTTAACTGATTTATATATCATAACACAAAGAATGCACTTGCAAATATAATATTTGAATGTAGAATTGTTTTTATGTTATTAAGCTATTTCCCTTTTATGAAACCATTTGCAGGCTAAGAGAAGATGAGCACTCATGCTTGCCTGAGCTTCTCAAATGACAAACAAGTGTTCAGGAACCTGAAGAAATGATCAGTAACTGAAGGCAAAGATCAGAGAGGGATATTATATTTAGAAAGCTGTGCAGCAAATCCCACATAGTGTAACTGCTGAAGCAGTTAGAGAAGATGTAGGTGAAAGAGCTAAGACAATGTCATACACAAGGGCAGCTGTGTGGGCAAGAAGCCAGGCAGAGACAAAATGCAGAGCAGGCTAAATAAAGAGCAGGCCATAAGATACAGCCTCATATATACATATACAAATAAAAATAAGGTATTGTTGCCACTTTTTTTGATGCTAAAAACACATGCAAGTTAAATTGAAAAAAATGGGCACATTGAAAGCATTTCAGAAGTTTGGATATTCAAAAAATAAAAACCATCTACATATTCAGCTTATTTTGACAATTAATGTCTCTTTCTAACAAGGCCAGCTGTGTATAATTAAATTTAAGTTCGTAATGGCAAATGGTATATGGTAATATAAGAGATTTTTTCATTATTATACCCTTAGCGTCTTTCTTGAGAAAAACTTTCCAAGATGTGAAAGCCTAAGCCAAAAGCCTTTTCCAATCCTCCAGCTTTAAAACTGCATTAATGCTGATGGTTTTCCACTAAATAATTTTCCTGCCCATTTTTTCCTAGAAGTTTCTGAGAATTAGATCCCCAGAATTTTAGTAGGAGACAGGTATCTAATTAATCTAGGTTTTCCTGAAAAATCATTTATTCTGTATTGAAGGCAAATGAAAAGGGGAAGGTGATAAATAAGTCCTTTGTACATTTTCCAAATCCAGTTTGCACTCTCCAAAGTATATGCTTATTTTAAAGGGCTTTTCTGGTGGCTGCTCTTTCAGAACTCTGCACTTTGTATCCTGAGTATACAGATTTCTAATGGTCATACTTTCAGTAAAGTACTGAAGCACTAAAGTATTACCCCATTTATTTACTATTTCATGTATCTCCATCCCTCTTCAAACTGGGGAGGGGAGAGAGCCCAGGGAGAGATCCACCAGATATGCTAAAAGGGCTTCTTTGAGGAGATTGTGCTAAAACTTCACATGGCTGTACAGAGCTTCTTGATCGTGCACTAGACTTGAACCAAACCCTTGAGGACTTCAGTGATGTGAGCTATTTACAAGCCATTCTGTTTGAAGATCCCACAGCATTCTCAGGATTTAAAAAAAGCCCAGGCATAATAGTACAGGCAAACAAGTAACAATATTGACAGTAACAAACAACTGTAACAATACTGACAGAAAATGACAAATAACCCTTTATTGATTTAAATCTGACTGTTACTTTTGAGCAAACATTCTTAATTGTGTATCAAGGATAGACACATACCTTCAATATTGTTTTTGGACGCTTTTTAAAGTAAAGTTTTGGCTTTTCAATCACAGGAAGAGGAGGAAGTTTCTTAAGTTCTTGTAGGACAGCCATTGCAGCACGTTTCTTAGAGAGTTTCTTACTGTTGCCTTCTCCTTCTGCAGTGAATTCTCCTACTGTAACTCGTGTAACAAAGCTCTTCATGTGAGGAGGTCCACTTTCTTTAATCACCTTTTAAGAGAAAGTAACATTGAGTCAAAGCACCTGACAAGAAGATAATGTTTGTTATCTCTGCAATGAACTTATTACTCGTCCAGTTTTCCTGCTAACTGAAGGCATTAGATGGGTTTTCATAGAACTTGGACAAGTACTAATGATAGTATGAGGCTTGAGGACAGAAAATTAAGGCTAGTTAGATAAAGCAAATCTAACCACCATAATCAGCATTTCACAGAAAGTAAGAGTAGACCTACATTTTAAAAAGATTTATAGAATAACCCAATATACAACAATTAGGCATATTTAAACCAAGGCTGGGGGGTTTTTTCTTTGCAAGGTGCTTCACATACTAAAGAAATTAAATCCATGAAGGTCTACTAGGCGTTGACTATTTCTTTATACAAAAGGTATTCAAAATTGTATTTATTTGGCATTACCTCAACCTGTGTGTAATATTTTTTCTGTTATCATTAAACCATTGGATGTTCATAGCCCCAAACTTCAGCCTCAATAGGTGCAGGCAGGATGCCTGCTCTCAGCTCTTGCCTTGCCAGAGTACACAGCTCAGAGCAATATCCCATACCTTTGAAAGTCTGACACATTCTTGCCTCCACGACTCTCAGCTATCCCTCCCAACAGTACTGAAAAGAATTACCAGAGGAGCCACCACAACTCACATAGAAGCCAGTCATTTCTGACAAAAACTCATTTATTCATTCCCTTCTAAACATATTTAGCATGACAATAAGAAAACTCATTTGAAGTACTTCTCCACTACAACAAGTTATAATAATATGGAAAGAAATTAAGTTCTGAATGCTGTACCTTCCTTTAGCTCCTTTTCTGTCTTCATTTTTGCACGCACACACACTCACACCCACATACACCTCCTTTTAGAAGGCTGGTGCTAGGATGCATTCACCCACAAATGACAGCACAGCAAGTGCTAAGATAGCCATCTCTTCATCTATGCACCATTTACTGGTCTGGACAATGTCTATCAGGCATTAAGAGACCTCATTTGGGAAAAGGTTCAGTTATTTTGTTTGATGGGCGGAAGCAACTACCTAATTTAATCTTTGTTATATGTAATATGTATGAGGAGACATTAGAGTATCTGACAGGCATCTCTTTATAATATCTTCAAAATCAATATAAATACCAATTTTTTTTCATTTGATGGAATTATATCAAACCATTTGTTGAAGAAGAGTAATGTCTGAGTGCAAGGGAACTTGAGGTAAAGGTACAAGGGCCTTCTTGGCAAAATAACTATAGTTTTAATGTGCTCAAACGTTCAATCTTAATATTATTACAACATGTTTTGTATTAAAGTTCTTTTTATCAAGGTCATGTCCCTTGCATTATTTAGTTTTGCTGTTGCACTGTAATGAGGTCTCCTTAGGCTTGTATTTCTTTTTTAAGTTCTCTTTTGTGACAACTTCACGCAGCAAATACAATTACCACAGCATATATCAGTAAAAAGACACAAAATTAAAATTAATTTACACAACTTTGTCCCATTTTCCCAGAATAAGATGACATCTATGCCAGCATAAGATCTTCCTGTTGTAGTCCAGGAATGTTCCCACTGTAACATTCCAGGTATTCATTTCAGAAGTGCTTTCAACATTTCCTCACTTGAAAGTTGCCCACTGTTGCTTGACCACATGAGAAGGCAGCAGTGCTTTCAATGCACTGGCCCATGCTGAGCCCCAGGATGCTGCACCGCGTGCACCGGAGCTGGGATGAGCCCAGGGCCAGGATCTCCTGCTCTCACACAGTCAGGCTTCATATCTGTGCTGAACACCTTCATCGCACTGCAGCGTTTCCTATTCTATTTCACAGTATCTCAAACCATCCCTGTACTTTGCTATCCAAGTATTACAACACGCTTGCTGTAAAACATAGCTAAATTAACCTTACTAAGGTCTTTAATCTTTCTGTGCTTCTACTAATACTATTATATAGGTGTTTTTCTTTACATGCAATATAACATATTAATAAACTATACAAGAATGTCTATACTGACCAGATGAAAAAAGGACAAAATAACTTGGTTAAGAAATATAATTGCTGAGTTCCTAAGATATTAGTTTTATATAAGTTTTCTCATATTTATATAAATGCACACAAATATATATATATATATGAGAGAAAACATTTTAATACCAAACCAAATTATATTTTCATATACACAAAAACATATTTCTTAATATAAAACTAATGCATTCTGGTGTGTTTTCCATCTTTTAAATTTTAAATATGTGACACAAGGTAAATAATTGACTGGAAAACATTAAAAACTGTATCTTTGTTAGTGTGTAAACGGAAAAAAGTCTGTGTTGTCAATGGAATGAACCCCATAGGATTCAGATGGGATCTGGATCAAGCTAAACATCCAAATTTGGTAATTAAGCAAAAAAATATTTACCTAACAACATTTTTGGTTAACCCCAGATGTTAGATCTTTTTACTCTATATGATTTCAAACAGTTGTGCTATGAGCCTTGGGACAGAAAACACTAAAAAGAAATTCAACCTTTGCTATCTAACAACACTATATACATTAGGACATTAAACTATTTCCTCAGTTGAAAGATACGACCTGTAGACCTAATCATAGCTAATTTAAAGCTGAGAATTTGATTAAGGGTGACAGTTCAATACACTTTTCTTTTTCTGTTGCATGGATTTAAAGAATAATTACAGCAAGAGAAAACACATGGGGCCAAAACACATCTAAGGTCAAGTTACATCAAGAAAGAATTTGGCTCAACTTAATGAATCATGCTGACAAATGAAAAACACCAGTGTGATTACAGTAAAAGAGTAACACTGCTTTAATTATTAATGAGATGCCAGGTAGAAAATTCAAAACATTATGACACAATTAAATCACTTTAAAAAAAAAAAAAACAAAAACAAAAAACTAGAGGAGACAAAAATCAGATCAAAAAACCCATGTCACCTGCATCTACAAATACACAATTATTTATAAGATTTTAAAATATCAGTATATTTTCAGGAGCTTGTGTAGGCAGATACACCAGGAAAAAAAAAAACAACAAAGGAAGAGTCTGAATGTGCAAGTGTAAAACTGCTGTGAGAAGGGTGACCGTTCTGCAAAATCCAACTGAGAGCCAGTCCGTAGTCAATCATCCAAAGCTTTAATCCCTAGGAGAGAAGAGCAGGAGCCAGATAGGGGTGAAACTTCCTGTTGAGAACTACTCTCCCAGAGTCAGCAATTTGGTCTGTCCTTGGTTCAAAATGCAGAATCCCTGTCTTACTGTGATAAGACTGGGACATGAGAACACTTTCCAGCAGAACACTATACAGGGATGGAGGGGCAGAAAATTCACCTGTTCAGGCACTCTATGCCTTCACTCCTGATACTGAGAATGAAAAAAACATGTCATTATATTTGCTATTCTAAAGAAATAACACTGCAATCCAGAGAAAAATATTGAAAATAAAATGACAACCTGAAACACCTCAACATGTTCTAATATCTGAAGATGTTGACTTCAGTTGTGTCTTCTAGGCTCATCTATTACCTACTGACAAATAAGGAATAAAAACCATATATATTGAAAAAAAGGAGAAAAGCAAGATTTTAGCCTACTGTCAAGGCAGGAATAATAAGTGAAATGACCATTTTACAGCTACTCTAAAAATTCCTACAGCAATCATTCTTCTATTCCCCCTTAAAAACTATTCATTGGGAACCCCACAAATGCTTTAGAGCAGTTGCATTTTGACTTAAAAGTTGATGAATCAAGGTTAGCTAAGAATGCACCAGTGACAAGTACAGAATAAAGCTTGTTCTTCATTAGAATTAAATGTTTGCATTCAACAACTTAATAGATATAAAGTCCTTAAAACTCATCCTAAAGTTCCTAGATAAATAAAACTAGCCATGGTACATGAAACAGGGCTCTTCACCCCTCATGCAATTCTGAGGCCATGTTTACATAGAACTTTACGTATACTTATGATCATTACTTTGTTGCATAACCCAGCACTGCTGGAACATTGGCTAAAGCTTTGTCAGATGAAGAAAAGGCAGATCATTTTATAGCTACTACACACAAAATAAAAGCTAGAAAAAACTTTGATGCATGCCTGGAATAACACAAGACCATTAGTAAATAAAATCCTATTAGAAACATCAGATCCCAGGGATTATCCATAATTGCTTAGCAGGTTTATTGAAAAGTAAGCCAGAACCAAGTTCAATTAAAACTCTATTTGAGAATGTCACCTATACTTAGATTTAAAGGTAGGAAATAACACAAAACGTGCCAGGAGAGCAAGAAACTGTCTTTATTCAATGTTGCTAACATTTTTTGGCAAGTGACACATTAGGTTTTTCCTGTACGAAGTATCTCTGCCTTCATTCTCTCCTTACCAAATGCTCTCCCTTAAATAAGCTCACACAGGAGTGAAGAAGACAAAGCACTTTCCCTCTTTTCTTTATAACTTCCAAGCTCCCCTGTGACCAGTGACCATACATCTCCTTACATTTTAGTGCATTGATTTGCATGGAACTATTCCAAATATTTTCAAATGTTTAAGGTAGAAAACAATGTTTGAAAACTGAAACATTAACTATGAGCTTCCTTTTTGAAACACAAGCTTGTGTTTTTCTACTATGTCTAATCTTAGCTAAGAGTTAGGTTATTGGCCTGCAGTGGCAAACTGATACACCAACACCCCCAGACACCCCAGTTTTATCCTCTAGATTTTACATTCTCTTAACATTCTAATTAGTCTATATCACATAGACCACATATATGAAGCATATATGCCTTTGTTATACCAAGGAATCCCTTAGTAATTAATAATATTCTTTGTCTTTCTTACCCACCTTCTGAGAGATTTCTCAGATTTCTAGGAAGGTCAAAATAGTTTATTTGATGTTGGCCAGTTCAGGGACAAGGGCCAAACACGTCAGTAAACTGCATACAGCACACTGTAAGGCATGCCACAGTTTAGGGATTTTGATTCTTTTCACATGCAAATACCTGCCTATACTTTAAAAGGAAAAAGCACTGGAGAAAATAACCATCACCAGTATAAGCACTATCCACGTCTTTCATGCAAACTCAGTTTAAATGTAAAACAAAATTCATAAAAATAAAATAATAAAAGGCCACTTGCATTAGAATTTTCTGCATTAAAAAAAAAAAAAAGTAAAAAAAGCCAGCTTGAAAATCTGGTGCTTCCTACCACAACAATGTTAGGATTTTACAACAAGGTTTTGTACGAACTTTCTCATTGGAAAAAAATTCCTGTTAGTATCACTCCTTCTCCCATAGTTACTTCACTGATAGCTTTGGAGCTATTCCAGGTGCTCTTTATTACTTCAGGTAAACGAAGATGTCAGAAGCAGGTTCATAGATAAAATCATATGAAACAAACAAAAAAACTCGTGAAAGCTTAAGTAGAAATAGATAAGTGAAACAGAATCAGAGTGGAAGATACTCATGACTTTCTGGAAACAGCACACTGGAGGCAAAATGTTTCAATGGGAACTTTTCTAGCATATGAATGCCTACAGTTAAAGCAAAGACTTTAGCTAACTCTTTTGAACATTATTTCAAATCAGATTGAGTGTGGCTACGGATTCTAATCTCACAGCCCTGTACAGGAGATGGTTCAACTGTCTTTCTGCCATCCAACTGTTTGCAACCAAATATTTGATCTCTAAAACTTCTGGAAGAGCATCTATATTAACAATAAAAAACCATTGTCTTAGACTCTCATACACTGACAATTTGTTCTATAATTTTTGTGAATATGAAAGTCATATTTATCATATATGAATATTAACTGTATTGAGTTTTAGTGGTACCTTTTTTTTTTAATACTTTCTTAGCAAGATAAATATGTAGCACAGATAAAAATGTAACACATACCTCAAAACTGACAGGTATATTGCGCTTCAAAGCAATTTCAAACACTACGCTGATCTCAGATTTGTTTGCATCTTTATCTTCTTCGGATTCTTTTCCTGTTTCTCCATTCTAAAAATGATGCATACATAATCATAGTACAATTATTAGAAGATCAACAAAATATAATATCCTTGTCCCCCCAGTTTTTCAAAGACTTCTGAATTCTCCTGTGAGGCTGTAAATCAGCATTTGTACATCCATCTCAGCAGCCCATTGTCAGACACCTGCTGACTGAAGCCATATATATTGCACTTATGCTTCATAATGCAGGAGCACACAGAGTAATTTATAAATTAATTATAGATGGCTAAATAATGTCTATAGATGTTAGTCTTATTAATGACATGGATAACAATTGTCTGAGTACACACTTGTTGTGTCAAACATGAGGATCAAAGAGATCCTTTGACCTGTTTCTTAGTCTCTCTGTGGGTACCCCTTCCAAGCAAGGAAGAAATTTATACTTCTTGGAAAGTACAGAAGATTGTACTCCTCTCAGAAGAAATTCAGTCAATCACCCCCACACTTTGACTGGGTCACCAGGTTACAGGTGTCCTCAGCAGGTCCAGCTGGTTAATGGCCCCTCCATCAACTTCCCTCTGGGAGTTACGACCAGTGTGAAAAGGTAGTGACAGAGAACAGCTTGCTCAACACAGAACATTATTTTTTTATCCATAGGAACATAACAAACAGAGAGGCAAAGAGATAAAAAACCAAAAGGCACATGAAACACTATTCTGCCTAAAATTCAGCTTTGCTTTACTCTTCAGGTAAATCTAAATTCTCTCAGACAACCATCAGCACAGGGAGCAGTCAGAGTTGTTGCCTTTTGCAACCCCTGCCTTTGGAGTTTTTACCCCAGGCCACATTTCCTTAGTTCTCAGAGGCTTTACTTCCAGCTACTTTCAAACTGCAAAGCTCTGAAATACTTCAAACTGGGATCTCTCAACAACCATGTAACCTTGGCCAGGCTCCTAATTTTTTTATTAGTGGAGGTAAACATCAAAGACACTTGGGCTGAATTAGGTGGATTCCTGCAGAGCTCCCATCTTACATAACAAAGTCTGATCTAAATCTTCAGCCACCAGCATAGCTACAAAATCCAGATACCACAGTTATAAAACAACATTTAAAAAGCATTAGGTTCTTCACATTAAAATGAAATTGATCAATCTTTTATCTATCATTTTTAAACTCTTAATATATTAATCTTTAAGATAACAACACGAGGCCAAAAATCCAGCACTCAGCTACAACATGCAGACATGGAACACATTTTGTCTCATGAAATTGTTGCAGAATTTTGAATCTAAAAAAAACCGCTTATGTGCCTGATATGGATCTGAAGCAACAAAAAAAGTTATAAAGCTTATAGAACCTCCAGGAAAAAAAAAAAAAAAAAGAGAGCTGTGCAAAAGAATAACAAGGGTATTTACAATGAAATTATGTAGGACCTCTAGCTCATTTCATATAATGAAATGTATCACTGAAATTAAGAATGTAGGTCATTACTTATAGGACAGGCAAAGTATTGATTAGATTCACTGAGAAAGATCAGCAGAGTTAAAAGGACAATATTTAAAAGTAAAAAAGAAATTGGAGATATAAAGAATGGGGTACTACTGTTCCGTGAAAAACCTTAGTGAGAATATTACTTGGTATTGTATTCATTTAAGTTTATGGTTTATAAAGGACACTGACTAAAAAAAGCAGACTAAAAAAAGCAAAAAGAATGAACTACTGATCAGAAAAAACAACTTTGCACTGAGACACTATGAAAACAATCAGTTCTATAAAAAGATTCAAAAATACTTAAGAATAATCTTTAAATATATATGTCGGAGAGTTTTTTGAATATCTGTTGGTTACATTTAGCAAAGATAAGAAAATGCCATTGAATAGGAAATGAAGCTAAGTGAATTCTAAAAGAAATACCTTGCAAGTTATCTTTGAAATGGAGAATAATCAAACACTGGCATAATTTACATAAAATAATGCCCACTGGACTGCTAGCAAGCCTTCAAGTCAAGAACGTTTAGGTTTTCTAGCTGCACTCTAGTTTAACCAGGTATGTATAGTCTAAACTAGAAATTAAAGTTTAAAATTTCATGATTAATACAAACACATCTGTCCAGAAAATCCCTCATTGTCCCTTCTGCCCTTACACTTTAACTCCCTGCATATTTTTCCACTAAACATAGTAGAGAACCTAACTGTGAGTAGAGAAAAGGGAGGATCAAGGCTTAGACTCTAGCAGTGAGCAATAAAGAAGTTTCAAGCCTTAGTCATTATTTCCTCCTTAAGGAAGATAAAATATGTTCAGGAGTGTCTCAGGCACTTTGGATTTAAATTTGATTCTCATTCCCACAACTGACACTTCAATTGTAAGGCCTTTTTTAGCCTCACATCTATGAGACAGCAGAGGTGCTTTGGCAGACACACAATAGCTCTTTTGTGAAAGCAGGTTCACATTCACCAGCAGCCCTGCCCTGTTGGCCGATTGTTTCTTGCTTCTGCTCACCTTATGCTCTTCTACACATTTGTGCAATCAAGTATTAAGATGGCAATACTCCTTTTCAGTGGTTTAACATGGATAAAAGATTTTATCCTTAACAAGTGTTTTCTAATAAAAGGAAAAAAGAATTGCTTGAAATGGAAGAAGAATATGCAGAAGGCTGCATTAAGGACAGCCATGAAGGCCAAAAGGTAACCTATGTAAGTAACTGCTGTGCTATATTCCACAGATCCCATTTCAGTCAAGTTCACTGAGTTACTAATGAGATTCCTAGATAGGTACCAGCAGGTCTGTTCTTGCTGCCTTGGGAGCACAGTGTCAGTGACTGGGGAAGAAAGAAGCCCAACCTCATAATGTAATTGAGGCCAGCCAGAATATGATGTGTATTCGCTCTGATCCACACCCCATGTTTGAGGAGCGATGAATCAATCATCTTCCATAGATAACCAAGCTGGTCAGTTTTGCTGAAGGAAATATAGTTTTACTAAGATGGACCATGTCCCATGGTGAGAGCACATGCCACCAGGGTGTAGCAGCCCTGTGTGCACTTCCCATGGCCAGCAGCAGGGAGGACCCTGAACCTTGGCACCATGAAGCCCTTAAACTCTAGTTCAATCAGCCTCCAGCTCTCTCCAGCTCAGGTCCACACAGTGCAACACTTTGTACACCTTCCATCATGATCACAGCAAAGTGTTACCTCCAGCCTTCTCCAGGCACCTACAGCTCTAACCCATGAAGTGACAGAGATGTTTTTCATGACTAACCTGCAACCAGTACCCCTTAACCTCAGCATAACCAAGCCCTAGAGTTTTACCTGACTGAGGATTCAGTTTAGTCTCCTAGGAACACACACCTGCTATTGAGAACCTACAGTATCCCAAGTGGTCTTCAACTGCTCCCAGAGGTCTTGCAAGTACTTGGCTTCTTTGACTAGGAAATGTTATTATATTTTTCCTTTCAATTTAGAAAGACTATTCTGAGAATAATTTTTCTGCTCAATATTTTTTAAAACATGACACAACATTTTAATTTTCAAGTAGCAATATATACCACTTAAAGACATAGCAGTGAGAAAGCAATTTATTTTAAAAAAAAAGTTTCCAGAAGCACAAACCTGAGGTAATTTTTCTGGAATAGGCTCATTCTGAAGAGCTTGAAGGGCCTTCATTGCAGCATTATGTCTAGCAGCTTGACGAGTCTTTCCTTCACCAAAAAACTCACTGTTGCCAACAGTTAACTGGACATAGAAAATTTTAGGCACTGGGCAGTGATACCTGGAAGGAAGTCATGAAAAGAAAGCAACAATACAAGTTAGGAATTTTACTCGTCCATTTTATGTAAAATAGAGTAGTATTTGGGGATAAAACATTATCTTTTCTCCCAGAATAAGACCCAGCACTCAAATGCATGGGCTGTTTCTCAGCAAGGCTGTTGGTAACTCTAACAGCATCTCCTGTGGGCAAACCAGCTCTTCACCTACATATGTGGAGCTCTGCAGTGAGCTCTATTATTTATCAGAGCCCAGCTCTGCTCTCCTCTTGATTTGAGTCTTGAGAGGATGAAACCTAAGGAGAACAAAAAACTCCAGTGGAAGCTCTGCCTGGGAGACAACTTCTGTCCCACAGACAAGTGGCACGGAGGAAGGATTGTGAGGTTGCTCATATGAAACCTGTCATCATAGCTCAGCTCTAAGGGTCAACAAAAGTCAGATGACAGAGAGTATATCCAGCAGAAATGGATCTTCACTTTTTTTTGTCCATATTTTACAGCAATGTAAAAAACACCAGGATTCCAGGATTCCAAAAGCATGGACAAAGGCAAGGTCCATCAAAACAAAACTAGATTTACTCAAAGTACTGGATTCATTCAAACAAAGTACTACATTTTCTTTATTCCTCTTAAAGGATCCTTTTTAAAGTGTGCTCTCTCCACTTTCATCTGTGGACGTGGACGGCAACTTTTTTGTGTTAAGAAATCCTGAATTTTCATTAATAGTTGTAATCCAGTTGTTTCAACGGTAAAACAAAGTAAAAAGTTTACCAGAAAGCAGCACGCTTCAAACCCAAACAAGTGTGAATAAGTACTCTGGCCTCAGTGCCCCTGAACTTTGTGCCTAATTCTAAAAATACATTTATATGGAAAGAGCCAAACATAACACTGGCTCCAACATGCCTCTGGCTATAGGGCCTTTGAGGAGTGAGCTAAGTTGCCTTTACAACATGTAAAAAGTGGGTATTTACTTTGCTTTCTTGTTTACAGTTTAACACACCTACAGAAAATTATTAAAGCCTGGAAATGCATTTACTTATGTAACATTTTCATAAAATTGTATAGTAACTCCTGCTGGAAAGGTTTCTGGAGGTCATCTGGTCCAATGCAGCACCCAGAAAATGGTCAAGATCTGAAGTTACACTGTCTTGTTCAGGCATTGTCCAAGGTATCGTGGAGGTCTCCAAGGATGAAGATTCCACAACATCTCTGAATGACCTGTTATAGTGCTGGACCACACTTTCTGGAAAACTATTACGAAGTTCCTAGCTGCCTAATGGAATTCAAACACTTGGCACTGAAATTGTTGCAGATATACAGATGGAGCAGAAGTCGTCCTCCCAATGCCAAAAATTACCAGCTTCCAGCCTTTGCCATCACAGGCCTCCCTCCCAGTTTCCCAGTCCAGTCAGCCCTGACTCTCACGGTTTCTCCTTTGGTATGGCTGGGAATTCATGCTCTTGTATTTGCAGGGTCTTAGAGAAGATCCAGTTGATCTCTTACTCATTTGCTCTAATGATGTCAGCACAGTTTGCTGACATCTTCCTGCATCTTCTTTACTTGGTAACACAAATCCTTGGACAGCACACCCCTCCTGCAGACAAGACCTCTACCTCTACAGCCTAGCTAGAGCTCTGGAGCAGCTCTGACTCAAGGTCTCCGATGTACCAGGAGAGCTGCTCCAGATGGTGCTAGGAACTATGCCAGGTGGTGCATCACCAGCACTGCTGAGCACACACCCCATCCTCAGCAGAGTTTCCAATTCCCTTCTGCATCCATTGCTGTGCAATCTGCCGTGTCTGCTGAGATGCTCTAGGCCCTGCACTTACATGTGCTTTTCCCCAGTACCTGCAGAGAGGGTGCTTGACCCTCTCTAATCAGGAGATAACTGGAAGAAAAGCTCAGTGCAGCTGGTACTCAGACCAGGAGTAGCAGACAGGGCTTACTGGCAGCTGCTAGAGCTTGCTAGAGGCTACACAGCCTCCTGTAGTTATCTTTTCCCTGTAGCAACAGGTACCCTCTAGTTCCTCAGAGAGTTCCCAGGAATCTTCCTACCATCCCAGAAGATGCAGAACAGGAAATGGCCACGTGTTGGCTGCTGCTTAGCACAAGACAAGCTGTGTCATGCAAAAGCCATAGGCACCTTGATAGCATGTCCCACCTTGTGGAGGCCAGTGGACCTGCTGGATAAGGAATGAAGGGAGTCCTATGATGGAATAAATCCTAGGTTTCTTTCCAGCTTATGGTGACTGAGATGGCTTTCCCCAGAATGCTCTGTTCTGTTCTGTTATGCCCCCAGAGCTTTCTGGTTGTTCCCTTCCCCCAGACCCTCGTTGCTCTCGCAGCACTTTTTGAACACCTTGTACGAGTGTGGACACATTAAAGATCTCTCCTGTAAAACCCCATGTGAAGATTCTCTCTGCTCATTCCCTGTTGGACTATTTGACTGCTATCCGGTGTGACAGCGTACGTGTGTGTGCAAGCGTGCTGGTTACACGGGGAGATTTCCTTAGAGACGTTTTTGGGAAGGTCGCAGCATTTTACCACTCAAGCTCAACGCAACACCACCTCATTACTTCACAATTCTCTTTAAATAGAAAGAAATGTGGTAGTGCTGTTAGTAACTATCTAAATTTGGGGGAAATACAATATCCATCAGAAGTTCCTTTTTCCTGTTGACTTCCTAGACCTACCTTTCTCTCCACCGCATGCAAAGGAGGAAAGCACATGAACTTAATCCACTTTATAAACTCAAATCCCGCAACAGGCCTTCTCTTTTTCCCTCTCCCCTCCCCACCTTTTCTTTTAAAGAGTGTTTAGGGAGCTATTTATGTGATAATAAGGAAAAATGATATTCAGCCTGTGGCTCTAGAGCCTCATGCAGATCTTTGGCATCGCCAGAATGATTAGGCTTTTACATGGTTTTGATTAAAATTTTCTTGCTCTCCTTGGCCTCAAGCAGAGCTGTAACAGAGCACTGATAATATGAGCATTGCCAGGAAAGTGCAAAGGAACACCTGAAATCCTCAGAAAATAAACTAAATCTGTGAGGATATTGGCTTCTCTACAACAAGGAGCATGTCAAAGGAAACAACATCCTCCTCTTTTCAGTGGTGAGGACAGAGACTGTATTAACAAAAGCCTCAAAGGTAATCATAGTATTAGAGTCTGAAAGTACAGTGTGACAATTAAACTGAGTTTTAATAATGAATGATTCTGCATCCTGAAGATGTACACTCATGTAAGGAACAAGCCCATGCAAAGGTAAAATAATGTATCTGCCACTGGTCATCAACAAACCTTCCCAGTATACAAAATATGAGTTATTAGAAAGGGCTGAAAGCATTAGCAATCTTTATAGAATATTTATATAGAATATTTGTATAGAATTCGCTATTATTATGATTATTATTATGCAATAACATATCAGCACAGTATTTTCCATTACAAGTACATCTGCACATCAGCTCTACACTCCTCAGTCCTCTGTCACTCTGTTCAGCCACAGAACGGAAATAGTCAGGATTTTGAACAATAACGCCTCACATACGGACTCACTAGGTCTCTAGTGAGTCTCTAAAAGTTTTTAAATTATCTTCATTTGAAAAATATACATCTCCCTGCATTCTACATGGTAGCTACAAATGCTAGGATTTCCCCTGGAGAAAATTCTTATATAAAAGAGATTTTCAGGTGATACTGGCACACTCCTCAGAACATAAGCTGACCAACACAGCCAAATGACAGAAGATTGTAAGACTAGAAGACAACAAAAGGGCATGTGAAATGACACATTCAATTGGAAGAAAACGAAGTGTGATAACAGATAATACACAATCAGTCACATATAACCTATAAAAACAAGCTCATTTTCATCTGGGTCTTCTAGACATTTGAGCTTCTTAAAAAGATCCTTCATATAAGCGGTCCAGAAAGCAGGTTCCCTTTACTCCCTCTAAGTTCTCAGCATCAGAAAGCTACTTTTTAGCTAATACCACTAGAATAGTCAACCTGAAAAAGGATATTTGCTCTATGACTGTGACCTTGAATGTCAAGTTACAGCAATGAGTAAATATTTACAGCTAGTTATAAACCCCTAAAAATAGGGGTTCATAACAGAAATGCTGACAGACTTTAACTAACTTGGTGTGAGTGGGCGCCACTATAATTAAATAAATCACCAAGGTCTGTTGACAATTAGAAAACTCATTTTGGTTTGCCACAGAGACAAACAAAAATTCTGTTCATTATAATTTTACTGGAATATGATGTCATAACATGTAAGCATACTGAAACAATCTGCTGCTTTTCCAGCCAAAATATTAATTGCATACTAAGGAGCCCTTGGGGCCTCTTCCTTTTTGGCCATCAAATCCACACACACAAAGACAAATAAAGTATTAGTACATACATTGTATGTTCATACTGCATTTCCTGCATTTCTCTGGATTCCTCAATGGCATAAATGTTTTTGATAAATATTTTTACTTTCTTCTTAGAAGGGGAAAAAAAGCAAGTGCAACATGTTAAAAAGTCAGTAAGATTTTCTCTAAATTCTAATAGCCAGTGAAGTAAAAAAGAACAAATAAACCCAATTACTTCCCCCCAGACAAGTGTTACAGGAAGTATTACCCTATTCCCATTTCATAATGCAAAGTGAAGAGGAACTGGGACCATATTTTAGTAGCCACAACAAAGGCCACTAAAATATGAGCTACAACACAGCATGGGAAAGTCATTCTTCAGATGCCAGCTCTGTGCTGAAAGGGTCATTCTCTGCACTTTTTCTATCTGGCTCATTTTCCATGTGAAGTCAATCAAGCTGGCAGCCCGGCTGGCACTATTTAATCAGGAAAATGCTGTGAGCTTTGTGAGTGGGGGGATAGAGAGCCACAGACCATGCAGGGGAGTAGAAAACAGCATTTGCTGTGAACAACATTTTCTCTGCACAACATTTTCTCTGCTACATTTGAAATTTCTCTAGGGGAGCAAGTTGCTCAGTGCAGCTGTTCCCTGGCTATGTCCTATTTTCCGAAGCAGTCCGTTAGCCACATGCATTTCTTACAGATGTGAGTTCTATGTTTTGAAGAAGGAAACATCCAGTATAGTCACTTTTGTCTTCACACAGTGAACCTTCTGGTTCTTTCAGCAGACTCACAACAACACCTGGGAACAAAGAGGCTCTCTTTTCCAAGTACTCCTTCAGAGAACTACAGCCCATAATTCTTGAACTGTGTCTACTATAGGCTAGGCTGCCTGATCAAGCGGAACCTATAGAAGAAGACTTGTTGATCCAGTTCCAGAAAGGATCACACTTGCGGGCTCTCATTCTGCTGGGGGACTTCAACCACCCTGACATCTGCTGGGAAAGTAGCAGGGTGAGCTGTAGGCAATCCAGGAGATTTCTGGAATGCATGGAGGATAACTTGTTAACCAGCCTGGTTAAATAGAGAACTTAGGGTGAAAAAGAGAACCTATAATCTCTAGAGAGAGGGTCTATAACCTCTAGAGGGACGTAACGTGGGAGGACTGTAAGGATGTCACAAGGTCATGTAGTGAGAAGATTAGAAATGCCAAAGCCCACCTAGAACTTGATTTGGCCGCTATAGCTTAAGACAACAAAAAACTTTTCTATAAATACATTGGCAGCAAAAGGAGGGTCTTCATCATTTGTTAAATGGAGAGGGTAGTGACAGGGGATGACAAAAAGGCAGAGATACTTAATGCCTTCTTTGCCTCAGTCTTTAATATCAAGACCAGCTGTCCTCAGAATACCCAGGTCCCAGCGCTGGAAATTGGTGATGGGGAGCTGAGTGAAGACCCCATAAACCAGGAGGAGATGGTTAGTGACCTGATATGCCAATTAAACACTCACAAGCCTATGGGCCCAGATGGGATCTACCCCAGAGTAAGGAGGGAACTGGTGAAAGAACTTGCCAAACCACTCTCAATAATCTAAAAGCAGTCCTGGTCAACTGATGAAATTGAGCTGACTGGAAATTAGCAAATGTAACATCCATCTACAAGAAGGGTTGGAAGGATGATCTGGGGAACAACGGGCCTGTCAGCCTGACCTCGGTTCCAGACAAGGTTATCATCCAGAGTGCCATTGCATGGCACATGCAGGACAACCAGAGGATCAAGCCCAGCCAAAATGGATTTACAAAAGGAAAGCCCTGCTTGACCAGCCTGATCTCCTTCTATGACAAAGTGACTCACTTAGTAGACGAGAGAAAGGCTATGGATGTTGTCTACCTGGACTTCAGTAAAGTCTTTGACACTATTTCCCCCACCATCCTCCTAGAAAAACTGACTGCTTGCAGCTTGGACAGATGGACTCTTCGATGGTTAACACCTGGCTGGATGGCTGGGCCCAGAGAGTTGTGGTGAATGGAGCTAAATCCAGCTGGCAGCCAGTTGCTAATAGTGCTCCCCAAGGCTCAGTTTTGGGGCTGGCCATGTTTAACCTCTTTACTGATGATCTCGATGTAGGGATTGAGTGCAGTAAATGTGCCAGTGACACTAAGTTGGGTATGGGTGTTGATCTGCTCGAGGCTAGGAAGGCTCTGTAGAGAGACTTGGACAGACAATCAGTGGACTAAGGATGACTGCATGAGGTTCAATAAGGCAAAGTTCTGAGTCCTGCACTTGGGTCACAACAACCCCATGCAGCACTACTGGCTAGGGAAGGAGCTGTACAGCAGAAGGGGACTTGGGGGTTTCGGTTGACAGCTGACTGAATATGAGCCAGCAGTATGTCCAGGTGGCCAAGAAGGCCAATGGCATCTTGGCCTGTATCAAGAATAGTGTAGCCAGCAGGACAAGGGAACCCCCCTGTACTCAGCATTGGTGAGGCCATACCCTAAGTACTGTGTTCAGTTAAGGGTGCCTCACTTTGAGCTGCTGGAGCATGTCCAGTGAAGCCCAACAAGGCTCATGAAAGGTCTAGAAAATGTGTCTGATGAGGAACAGCCAAGGGAGCTGGGTTTGTTTAGTCTTGAGAAGAGGAAATGGCTTTAAGCTGAGACAGGGGAGATTCGGATTGGATATTGGAATCCATTATCAGGGTGGTCAGGCATTGGGATAGGTTGCCCAGAGAGCTGGTGGAGTCACCATCCCTGGAGCTGTTTAAGAGGCAAATGGATCTGGCGCTGGAGGTTGTGCTTTAGTGGTGTTGGTGTTGCAATGATAGTGCTGCACTGATAGATGTACTTGATGATCTTAAAAGTTTCTTCCAACCTTGATGATTCTACTCTATGATTCCTGAAGCAAGCAATAGACAGGTCTACCAGAGAGGATGTGATACTGGATCTGTTGGCCACCAATGCAAGCAAGCTAATCAGGGACATGAGACTGGAGGCAGCCTGGACTACTGTGATCATGCCTTGGTAGAGTTCCATTTCTGAGGGATATGGGTCAGGTAAAGAGTAAAACTAGGCTCCTGAACCTTAGGAAAGCAAACTTTCAGCTCTTCAAGGAGAGTCAATAGGGTCCCCTGGGAGACTGTCCTCAGGGACAAGAGAGCAGAACAGAGCTGGCAGATCTTTAGTGAAGCCTTCCATAGAGGACAAAAGCTAGTAATTCCCAGGAGCAAGAAATTGGTCAGGGAAAACAAGAGACCAGCATGGCTGAGTAAGGAACTGCTGGTCAAACTAAAGGGAAAGAAGCAAATGCACAGGCATGGAAACAAGGACAGGTAACCTGGGAAGAGTATATAGATGGAAGTACAACCGTGTAGGGATGGGGTGAGGAGGGCCAAGGTGAAGCTGGAACTGAACCTGGCAAGGGATGTAAAGAATAATGAAAAGGGCATTTACAAGTATGTTAACCAGAAAAGGAAGGTCAAAGAATGCATTCCCTGCTGAAAAACAGTGCTGGAAAACTGGTAACAATAGTTAACAGAGGAGAAGGCTGAGGTACTCAACAACTTTTTGTTGTAGTGTTTAATATCAGCCTCTTTTCCCACACCCCTTGAGTGGATGGAGAGCAGGATGAGGACTGGGGGAGCAAAGTTCCTCCCACTGTAAGAGAAGATCAGGTTCATGACCACCTGAGAAACCTGATTGTACTTAAGTCTATATGACATCATGAGCTGCATCTCATAATCCTCAGGGATTTGGCTGATGTAGTTGCCAAGCCACTCTCCATGATATTTNATAACATGGCCAACAAAGCAGAGCTAATTGTGGACATCAAGATTGGAGAGAGACTGGGCTGCAGTGATCCTGCTTGCTGGAGTTTGCAGTCCTGAGAGATATGGGTCAGGTAAAGACTTTCCTGAACTTCAGGAAAGCAAACTTCTGTTATTTAAAGGTAATCGATAGGAACCCCTGGGAGACTGCCCTCAGGGACAGGGGAGTAGAACAGAGCTGGTAGATCTTTAAGGAAGTCTTCCAGAGAGTGCTAGAGCTAGCAATCCCCAGGAGCCAAGAAATTGGTCAAGGAAGGCAAGAGACCAACATGGCTGTGTGGGTAACTTCTGGTCAAACTAAAGGGAAAGAAGCAAATGCACAGTGGAAACAAGGACAGGTAATCTGGGAAGAGTACAAAGATGACATTCTGTTGTATAGCGATGGGGTGAGGAAGGCCAAGGTGAAGCTGGAACTGAACCTGGCAAGGGATGTAAAGAATAATAAGAATGGCATCTACAAGCATGTTAACCAGAAAAGGAAGGTCAAAGAATGTGTTCGCTGCTGAAAAACAGTGCTGATAACAACAGATGAGGAGAAGGTTGAGGTACTGAACAACTTTTTTTGCCAGTCTTCAATGGCAACCTCTCTTCCCACACCACCAAATCCCTCCTATTGTAAGTAAAGGGCAGGTTCACAACCACTTGAGGAACCTGAATATAAACAAGTCTCTGGGACCTGATGGGCTGCAACACAGAGTCCTGAGAGGAATTAGTGGATTTAGTTGCCAAGCCACTCTCCATGATATTTGAAAAGTAATGGCAGTCAGATGAAGTCCCAGGTGACTGGTAAAGGGAAACATGGTACCTGTCTTAAAGAAGGGTAGAAAGGAGGACCCCGGGAACAACTTGTCTGTCAGCCTCACCTCTGTGCCTGGGAAGATCATGGAACAGATGCTCCTAGAAGCTGTGCTAAGGCACAGGGAGGACAGGGAGGTCATTTGGGACAGCCAGCAATGCTTCACTAAGGGCAAGTCCTGCCTGACCAACCTAGTGGCTTTCTACAATGGAGTGACAAAGGAAAAGGCTACAGGTGTCATTTATCTGGACTTCTGTAGAACCTTTCACACAGTCCTGCACAACATCCCTCTCTCTAAACTGGAAAGAGTTGGACTTGATTAATGGACTGGAGACTGTTAGATGGATAAGAAAGTGTTTGGACAGTTGCATCCAGAATGTAGTGGTTAGTGTCTCAGTCCTGATGGACATCAGTGACAAGTGGTGTCCCTCAGGGATCTGTGCTGGGACCGGTGTTATTTAATATCTACATTAATAACATAGACAAAGGGATCAAGTGCACCTTCAGCAAATTTACACATGACACCAAGCTGAGTGGGGAGGTTGTCACACCTGAGGGATGGGATGCCATCAGAGGGAACTGGACAAGCTTGAGAAATGAGGCCATGGGTATCTCATGAGGTTTAACAAGACCCAGTGCAAAGTGTTGCACCTGGATCAGGGAAAGCCCCAGTATCAACACAGGCTGGGGAATGAATAGATTGAAAGCAGCTCTGCTGAGAGGGACTCGGGGGTGCTGGTGGGTG